>JANHFN010008498.1:0-12967 GCA_032468175.1 Toxicocalamus goodenoughensis
TAAACTCAGCTGTCTCCTTTATTGTAGCGAAGAGGGTTGCCGCGGCTGCCTTGCTGACAAGGCAGCAAGCTGGCAGATAACAGCTGATGCCGTTTGACAGCTCCCTTTTATAGCCGGCTGTCAAATTGCATCTGCCAATAGGAACGCTCCAGCTTCCCGCCACAAGTGCGGACCGGAGTGAAGACTTAGTTAGTTAGTCAATACGCTACACTTACCTTCCATAAATCTGCATAATTCCGTGTTACAGATTGCTCTTAGTGGGCCACATGGAGCAGCCATTTGCAAAATGACCTTGCCAAAGCAGCATTCGCCTGCCTTTCTGCATGGCATCTTTAACTCAAAACAGGATAATGAATACAATTTGTGCTTTGTTTCTCTATTTCATGTGAAAAAAGTTTTAAAAAGAAGGAAGAAAAACTAGCATGATGTGGTAAGATGGGGAACAGACAATGAAGAGTTAAGTGTTAAAAGGGCAATGCAGCTTTGCCTTCGAGGTCAGGTTTCAAACAAGGCAAAGCAGATCCCTCTGGATTGCCCTTTTAATATTTAGCCTTTCATTGTCTGTTCTCCATCTCACTGCACCATGTTCTTGGTTCTACCCCTTCCTTTTAAAACTTTTTTTTTCATGAGGAAATACAGAAACTGCAAAGCACAAACGGTGGCTCCTTATCCTGTTTTAAGTTAAAGATGCCATACAGAGAGGCAGAAGATTGAGATTAGTTTGCAAATGCTGCTCCACATGGCCCAGTAAGAAAAGCCCACAATATTGAGTTATGCAGATCTCTGGAAGGTAAGCAATACATTGTGAGGAGTGGAGATGCTGTGGGGACCCTAAGGAAAGGAAGAAGAGCATGGGTGTATCACAGGGGTGAGGGAGTCTCTAGAAGCCAAGGTAGGCTTCCCTGAGGCACCCTATGCGCATTTAATGACCCCTGCATTCACCCCTACATTTGTTTAACATATGAATCATTGGGGTGATCCAGGATGAGGGTTCTTTCACTTAATGAGTTTCAATTAATGTCCTACCACCTTACAACCAATATGGACAGGTTCCAGTATTTTCGTAAGTGGAGGATTACCTGTAATAGTTATTTCATATAGTGTAAGTTGCAAGTAACTTATGAAAACGCTATTATTATAAGACTGTTCTTTCAGCAGGTAAGTGATTTAATAGAGAAACCAGAATGTTTCAAAATATGAAATAAGATGATGAATTTGGAGCGTAAGTTAACAAATACAGGGGAAAACTGATCTACCCAGTCCTCAAAATATGGTATATATTTTTATTACTAATAGATAATGATTAGAATACATTTTCATGATAGTATTTTCAATCTAAGCTTAAATAAATCAGTTTTAAATAACTACAATTAGTGAATCATGATGTTATATTGGAATAATGAAGTAATTATGAGGACATATAAAATTAGAACAGTTAAACAGAATAACTACTGGTTAAACCATATTCACATTCACATTAGTATTAGTTGCATCCATTCACATGAAGGTGAAGATATAAATTTGATGGTGCATATTAAATCATCTAAGACAAAGTTGTTATATATGGTAGTAGCTAAGCAACAGATGTATCCAATGAAAAAGATAAAATAATTTAGATATATATACTCAAACAGCATATTATAAAATGATTCTGGAGATTGTACAATTGTTTGTCATTATTCTGATTCTGTTTCATTACTTACAGGAACAAAAGATTTCCTAAGATTAAAAATTAATATTTGAAATACAAATTATATTTACGGTATATTGGGGAAGAGAGTGAGTTTATTCAATATTTAATATACTTAGGTAACTTTGTGAAGACTGATGAATGAGGCACACTAAGGAAGCACTCATTCAAACCTTTTGTCTATGTTAGCTATGACCTATATAAGATAACATTAATAATTACTAAGAGGGTCATGATTCTTCTAAGATGCCTTTTAAAGTCAATAATACATTAAAATAATGATGTGAAATGGGTTGGTAAAGCACCATGCAGCTAATAAGATAGAAGTAAAATTACTAAATCAATAAAAAATATCTAAAATGTCTAAAGAGATGAATTGCAAGACATTCAATTTATATTCTACTACAGTGTCAGTCTCTATCTTTAAAGCAGATACAGTTCCTGTAAAATATTAATGATGCTGAAAATATTCCTCCTAGCAAATCATTATATAATTCAATATATTTTTCAAAATGGATTCATTTTATATCCTATTTTTTTCATCCCAGAAAGCACATCACTATGAATTTGATTTGCTTACTCTTTTGCTAAGGGGAAAAACAAAGTTCATGTCCTACAGGACAGAGATTTATTGCCTCACATGATACATACTGACAAAAAGATTTACAGTTCTTCATCAGAGCAATAGTAGATGCATAGACATCCTGTGGAATTACTTCAAAGTCATGGCACATTTTAAGATGAATTGGTCCCAAAGAAGACCTCTGGTGAGCTATCAAGATCAAACTGTAAAGTCACGATTTGTTCCGACATTTTATTTCATTGCCTCAGTCTGACTTTCCATTTCATATAATATAATAGCACACTGATTTTTTTTTTGCTTTTTTTCATTAGACAAGTCAGTATTTTATTTAAAAAATATTCTACTGTAGCCCATAAATACACAATGTGTAATATAAATTCAATGCATACACAAATGAATATATTGTGAAATAAAATACACACCAAATAATTGCAAGTACTTTTTTAAATCTTCACAAAAGCTTCAGAGCTTTATTTATGTGAGATAAAAATAAACATAAGTTTTCATAAAATAAGAAAATCATGAACATTTGAAAGTTTTAGAAATAAAAATCCTCAAAATAATATGGAAAAATCATATTTTCAGTAATAAATCAGTATAGTATTTAGCTGGTAGCTCAAAATATTCATAGTATTTTGTTACAAATTCACCCATTAAAATGTAATCACCATTTTTCTTTCTATTTGTTTCTATAGAGGACAAACTAGGCTGGGCCAGGGCTTCTCCTCCCCCATTCTTTCAAAAGAGTATCGAATATTTCTTTTGCAATGAATATAAATCACAGATTTTGACCAGTACTGCAATGTGAGCACCCCAGGCCAGGTCCTCTTTTATGGTAACACCCAGAAACTTAAAACTGGTTTCCATTGATAAATAAGGGCTGGACGTCTGATCTGTTCCTTCTATAGTCCACTATAAGCTCCTTGGTCTTATTGGTGTTGAGGACTAAGTTATTGTCTCCACTACACGAAAGCAACCGGTTCACCTCATCTCGGTAGGAGATGAATCCCACCACTGTTGTATCATCTGCAAATTTAGTAATAGTATTACTAGCATGAGTGGGAATGAAGTCATGCATGTAAAGAGTATAGAGTAAGAAATTCAACACGCAACCCTGTGGTGTACCAGTGTTAAGAATAAGGGCTGAAGAGGTATGATTACCTAATCTGACCCTCTGTGGCGGCCAGACAGGAAATCCATAATCCAAAGGCAGATTGAATAAGAAAGTCCAAGTATATTATACCACATTTACATCTACTATTGTTCTGTTAATATAGCAGTAAACTATAGCTATGAAGGATTATTAAAAATAGCACAATTGCAGATAAATTTGGTTTTCAATGTTCATTGAATTCAGGTTTATGACAGATATCAAAGTTTTATAGTAATCTAAAATTATTAATAAAATTATGACAAAAAGGAAAAGGTAAAATAGATATATGAAGGCTTAAAAGAATTTAAATCCTTAAGATACTAAATAAATAACATAAATAACATACAACAAATAAAATACTTAAATATTAGGAGTTAAATTAAGAATGCAAGAGAATGGAGGAATGGAATACAACTTAAACTTGGAAATAATCGGCCTTTCTGTGCAGGCTATCAGAAACCATAATTTTCAAATAAATAAATAAAATTGAAAAACTTACATATACTTTTAAAATCTGATTGTGACCTTTAACTGAGAGAAACACGTCACCACAGGGCAACAATTTTAACTAAGGTACCTCAAATGGGCTATATTACAAAATGTGTCTAAAATCCATGGCCATGACTCCTAAGGAAATAAATTTGGAGAAGTTGTGGTTGCCTTAGTGCTTGTATTTGCTATGGGCTATGATCATATAATCTTCATTTTCGATATTCCATGAAATTTACCAGCAACTCTCACAGTCCCTCTCTCTCCCTTCTGAATCCATTTGGAACCACCTCATGTCAAGGGAAAGGAGGGGAAGGGAATTTCCCAATATTTCCTGTCAGATTTCCAAGGAGATTTAATGGGGAAACCACCAGAAAATCTGAAGTTGCTCCTGTTCCTTTTGCTTTGTCATTCTTTGTATTCCTGAAATGATGGCCCAATAGGACACAGGTTGTCTAGTTAAAAATTAAAAGGGATATTTCTCCAATTAATTAATTATCTACTTGAAATCTAGCAAAATTTTGTATAATAAAAATATAATTATTCTTTATGCTCAACTGTATGGATGAATTCTAAGAATAGAAGACATTATGCATACAATTTTAGTCAGCAATACAATATTATACTAAATAAATATATATGCAAAAATTGCTGATAAATAAAAAGTAATCATGGCTTTTTTCACAGTACAATAATAGTTTAATTTTATTAGAATAGCACATTTCTGTATTAGTCTACATATAACAAACACACATACATACAGACACACACACACACACACACACACACACAGAGTATTACAAATTGCAAAGCTCATCCACTTTGGTTGGCAAGGTAAAAGATAAAAATTATATAAATATTCTTTTTCAGTCTGTCATTGATGATAAACAGCATTAACTATTTGGCAGGCATTATTGTTGCTGTCTAGGGAACACAGACATCACCAGGAAAATGTTACAGCTACACTAATAATATCCTTGTTTGTCAAAGAATATCGAACAAAATCTCAATAAGAAACACAATAAATATTAACATTTATTAAGAAAGAAATGTCAATAGACACATGATCTGAAATGAAAAGATGCATCAATATATTAATAAGAACAGCTTAGGATGAGACTGACTGCAAATAAACTCCTTTCTCAATTTATACTTTCTAAACACACACATACTCTCTCTCTCTTTCTTTTTAGTATAAACTTTAAAATAAAAACCAACAACCAAATTAGCAGGCCCCTGTCAGAGTCCCAGGCCCAGAGATAGCATTCAGCAGATTCTGACCAGTTCTGGAGAAGCGGTAACAGAAATTTTGAGTGGTTCGGAGAACCAGTAAATACCACCTCTGACTGGCCCTGCCTTCATCTATTCTCTGCCTCCCAAGTCCTGGCTGGGTCTTCTTTTCTTGCCCTGCACAGGAGAAAGGAGCTGGAAAGCAGGTTAGTGAAATGGCGAGGAAATGGGATTTTGCAGTAACCTTCCCCCAGGAGTAGAGAGGGAATAGAGATTTTACAGTATCCTTACCCTGCTATTTCCACCAAGCCATGCCCACCAAGCCACGCCCACAGAAATGGTAGAAATTTTTTTGAATCCCACCACTGCCCAGGCCAAATGACACAGCCAATTTTCAGACTCTTTTGGAAGACCAGGAGTAGGGAGCACTGACTGGGAGAATATTGCAGAGGAGAGAGACCACTGCAGAAGCAGCTCTTCTTCTGGAGTCTCCAGTTGAGACTCTTTGGCAAATGGGATTCAAAATACACAATTTTCTCTGGACCATGCTATAAAGGGCTTTGAAGGTGATATTAACACCTTGAATTGGACCCAGAAAAAAAACTCACAGCCAGTACAGACCCATGTAGAGTGCATTGCACTTATTTGCTGTAATCCCTTGGACATCTCTATGAAAATCAAATTTATATGCCTATCTCTTAGTAAGTAAAACATCAGAATGGAAGATGAAGTAAAAAAAAGAGGAGGAGGAGGAGACAAGTCAGCAAGCCCATAGAAAGTAAGGACTTAGAGGATAATCCAGCATGAACCATCCTTTGAGGAAGATGGACACTTCAGAAATGAAAGCAAACAAACATACATGGACATTACACTTGGAAGCATGAATACTTTGCAGGTTCAAGAAAAGCTGAAATAAGACAAAGATGAATGGTGTTACATCAACAGAAGAAAATTAAATCTTATCCCATTGCATTATGAGCAATTGATCTTAGACCAAGATTCTTGAAGAGATAAGCTAGAAAGAAGCAAGGCAAATGATTTTGCGGAAAAAGGCAACATAGAAAGTAAAAGGATAAAAGTCTTAATAGCTAAATTATAAAATAACAAAATCTGAAACAAATTCTAACTAAATTGAATTAGGATTCAAATGATGAGAAAATAACCAACCTTTAGAAATATAAAGGATAATAGTTAAGTCACAGAACTAGGAAATCATTTGTTTTAAAATGGAAAAAATTCAAGTATTTTGTATAATCTACGGTAAAGCCTTGTGGAATAAGTCATTTTGCCAATATCCCTTATTCAATAAAAACCAGGTGATGTCTTCTTCATTTTGTGGGTCCAAATGATAAGGTTGCACTGACCACTCAATACATATATTCTTAGAATGCTTGCTTTTCCCTCAAAAAGGTTATCAAGATACAAATGCTTCTACTTTTATGAGATGCTAGCACAGTCAGCTCTGCATCACATCATCTGTCATTGTTTCTTGCTTCACACAAAAGCTTTTACTTTATTAAACATGTACAGCCCTTGGACTTAAGGCTTTCCACTTCAAAGGTATTATTACACCATTATCTTTATTGTTCAATTTTCTTTGTGCAGTATGCGCTGCTGAACTGATATAGAATAAGCACAAGTAATAGACTCTATGCTACTATATTTGGTAATACCAAAGAATCAAATTAACACTTACCTGTTTCAAGGCTTGACTGCTTCAAGAATGGCTCACGGGTTCCAGGAATATATGCCAAAATAATATATATGCATATATATTTGTGATGTGCTATTTTTTAAAAAAAAAAATTTTAACATCTTACTAACAACCGGTATATGAAATAAATTATATCAAATAACTATTCTAACAAGTATTTTAAATTATACTGTCATATGTATTATATATAACATGCAGTTCAGTGCATTTCTGGTATTTTGTACAAATGATACTGACAGTGATTAACATACTGTGAGCTTCTGATTCCTCACCCAAGAGAAAAAAACACACCCAAATCTCAGCAGGTGTGTAATGGGCCAGAAATTCACATTCTGTTCTAAAAAACAATCTGTTTCAAGACCACATAGAGCAAATACTGGTAGCTAGAGAATTTCTTATAGAATGAAGAACAACACTAGGTAATTAACTATCATAATCATATATATATATGTGGATTAGGTTTAAAATTAGATTATAACAAGCATTAGAAGGCCTTATCATGACCATGATTCTAAGGCAGAGTGTCAAATTCAACATGTTAACAAGTACAATGCATTGCTGGTTGGCTTATTTAAAGTCCTTCATGGCAAGGGGCTGGATTATTTTTGAGAATATCTCTTCCATGTTGTTTCCATGTATCTTATCAGATCTGTCAGGAAGAGAGTACTAAGAGTCCTGACAATTAAGAATATCATCTACTGGGACACACACAAAAAGTGTAAATTTTCTATCACAGCACCTGCCCTTTGTAACAAGCCCTGGGATTAGATTGGCCCCAACACTGCCAGATGTCTAAATGGCAATAGCACTTAGACTTATATACCACTTCAAGTGCTTTACAGCCCTCTCTAAGTGGTTTACAGAGCAGCATATTGCTCCCAACAATCTGGGTCCTTGTTTTTCTGACCTCAGAAGGATGAGTCAACCTTGAACCTGAAAAGTCATAACCATCAGGATATATTCCCAGGCATTGGGGTTGAGAGATTACTGGAGCCCACGGTATTTTTAAATTATTAGATCTATTTTTAATTTTAGCTTGTGTAGTGTTGTTTTGTATGGCACTATAGTTGTTAGCCGTCCATGGTGGCGATGGTGAGTTGGGAAGCTATACAAATCTATTTAATTAATATAATTCAATTTTAACACAAATAGAAATTAAGCATATACAAGCCTCTTGTATTTATTTCAGCTAGCTTTAGTTTCATCTATGAAATTGGAAACCGAGTGAACTCCAACATTTACCAAAGCATTGAAACTTCTCACTGTGAATCTAATATCTAAAGTCAAAGATAGTTATAGACTTGGGAAGATCTGAGGTTGGATAAAATGAGAAAAAATAAAAATATAAAATGTTTCTTACTTAAATTAAAGATAGTTGACTGAACAAGTATAAATATTTTTCCAATTGATTTATAATTCATAGGATTAGTGCCTCATTTCCAGTACAGATTCTAGAAAAGTCTATATAAAGCACTTCTGACAGAAGTACTATCTTTTGTATTTCAACTGCAAGATGCAGTGAATCCCCCACATTTTTTCTTTTATTCTCATTTTAATGACTAACCCTTTTTTTGCAGGTGTGAATAATTTTATGATTGAACATTCCTATTTAATCTGTGTATGTGTGTGTGTGTGTGCGTGCGTGTTTTATATGCCAGTTAATGTCTGAGGATTCCTGGAATTGTTGATTGTTTTAATCATTATCAAGAGTTATAATCAGATGAGGAGGGAGGCTGTATGTCTGACCATACTATGTATGACTAGTTCTGAATTCTGAATGAAAATGGTTCAAGTAATCAATGTCCTACCATTATTTCAGTAATTGAATTAGTTTCCTAAATTTATTTCATTATTGAAGATTATCCAAATAAGTAAAATTTAATCTATATAATATATAGTTTAAAAAAATGTATGATACAAAAAAAACAAAGGAATGGGGGAGGGTAAAGAATGTGCAATGAATTACTGTACCTGCGAGCATATATAAAGACAATATTTAATTAGATTACTTTAAAGATATTTTCTTAGTTTAAATTAATTACATGAAATTACTAGTTATTTATCAACAAATTATTATTTATTTATTTGCACTGCCTACGTAGTTTAGGGAGGGTGGTTTGTGTCATGAGGATATGTGTTCATTCAGGTATAATTTGTAACACATGTTATTAAAGTTTAGTCATTTTATTAGAATATACATTTTGGAATTAGATTAAACAAGTAGAAAATTTTGGTTCCACTGTAAGATTTGCATTTTTAAATGAAGTTTTCAATGAGCTACCTCTAAGCTGGATACTGCTCTTTTTTCATATTTGTAGCTGAAGTACAGGAAAATAATCCAAAATATCCACATATTAAAACATTTAATAAAAATAAAAAAATGAGAAATCTGTGAGATCGGCTACCTGAGCCTGTCACATAAAATTTGCTTGCAAGCAAACCCATAAAATATGCTAGCAAGGAAACTCACAAAATTAACTCACAACACACCTTGTATGTAAATATTGAAATCCAACGATTTCCTGTTTTCTAGCTAATCTAAATCTCTCAGCACAACAGAACAGCTAACAGTCAGAAAAAGGAAAAATAGCAACTTAGCAGGCAAGTTTGCTAGGTAAGGAATGAGTGGGCAGGAAGGGTGCCCACAGGCCATGTGGGCAGTGCAACCTTGTGTTCCTGCACAGCCTGGATTAATTGCTTTTGGGGGGGTGGGTGCTCTGTGGGTCACATTTATTTGCAGACCACCAAAATTTTCTTGTGGACCACCAATGGGCCGCGGCCCACCAGTTGGCAACCGCTGCCCTAAAAGGATGCAAATGTCCAGCTGTCTGCAAGGAGTATAAATCCTTACATTCCCCACTATCCTGTCAGAGGATGAGAAGCGAAACGTCTTCAAAGAAAAAACAAGTAAATTCTGTTTCCTCCTGAAAAAGCACCTTTGGGACAAACCATGACATGGATAACTGAGAATCTCTAGTCTTTTAAAATCATTTGAGCACTTATTGAATTACATCTTCTATTTTTCCACCTTTTAAAAAACATAAGATATTCTTCTGTCAAAGTAAATTCCAGAAAAACTTACACATCAGGAGAAATTATTCTTTCATGATTTTTTTTAATTACTGTGCGAAGATAAAAGTGATTGAGAAGGAGAAGTTTCTGATGAATTCAAGTATTAGATATATTTTCTCATAACAAGTAGATGAAGTGCATACTATTCAAAGAAAGATGGAAATGACCTAATAAGCAAAGTCTGGAGACTGTTTGGGGAAAAATGCAAATGTTTTACTTTACTATCTGGTAAAATGACTGCAACAAGGTATTACAGCCGATCTAAGTAGGTGAGCAGTTACATAGCAAACATATCTAAGAAAATCTGCTATTGAAGATATGACAGCTATTGATAATAGAAAATATCAGTTCTTTTTTTTAAGTGGGCAGTCTGACAGAGTACAGTACGTAAATGATTTGAGATATGGCTAGTTATAAATTCTGTGCTGATTCCCATTTGCTCAGAAGTTGTCATCTGTTTAAATGTCTATTTTTCCTGGAATGCAGTAAACATGCATTGTTAGCTATGTTCATCATAATGTCTTAAAATGTTCTACAAAGAAAAATCAAAATCAAGAAGAGTTTGAGTACAAGGAACAAACATGTCCATGAATGAAGTCAGCATGGATGGAAAGGTGTTAAGCAAAATAGATAAAGATAACTTCATCCACTTGAATCAGGCTGATAGAAAACAGAAGCTCTGCAGATATGGACCATGTGCCTTATGAGTCTTTTTCATATTCTTATACTATATTATGTTGATGATTTAATCTTTGCAAGAAATTATCTGTGTGGTATTTTAGTTTATCATGAACGACCATGCTCAGATTCAATGTATAATTTGGAGCCTTCCTGGACTCACAGCTTGTCTTCAAAGAATTGAATGTCCATTATCACAGTTTTATTTTGTACACCGCTTATGCTTGTTCCTGGATCAAGGGGACCCTCATTATTGTAAAATGGGACTGTCCCATCATTGCAAAATGGGACTGTCTCTGAAAATCATCCAAAATTTTTAAGGGCATGTAACACTTCTGTTATAAGCTATATTAGATCCCTACAGGCTTTTGATTAGCAATTAAAGCTAGTCACTATTTTTTACTTCAAGTTTCCCAATAGTGCACTCATCACTAACATAACTGAATCCATACATAGCTGCTGGTTGTCTTCTCTTTTCTTCCATCTTTCCACCTTACCAGCCTTTTCCAGAGAAATAGGTTTTCTCATAACATGTCCAAAGTAGGATAATTTGAGCCTGATCATTTGTGCCTTAAGTGACATCTGTGGATTGATTTGTTCAATGATCCATCAGTTTGTTTTCTTGGCTGTTCGTGATATTCTCAGGAGTCTTCTCCAACACCAAAATTTAAAGGCATCAATATATGCAGCATATTTAATGGGGATTTAATTATTTTATATTTCTCTAGTAATATTATAATTTTTTGTATTCTGTTTAATAATTTTTCTACATCATTTATGGTCACATTAGTCATTCATGTTCATTATTCCCTCATAAGCACTATCTGAATTAGTCATCAATATTTTTATTATAAATAAATAAAAGAAATACCAGAACCAATTTTTATCAAATTTGGAAGGTCTTACTTATAACCAGAGGAGTGTAGAAAAGAATTTTAATAACCTAGTAATTCATAAAAAGAGAAAATTAGTGACTTTTTTGTTGGAACAGTTTTGTCAAAAGCTTCAGACTTTATAGCTCTAACAGGCTTTTTAATATCACTTTAGAATTGTTTGAATCCATATCTACAAACCAAGATGATAAGTGACCCTGCTGTTTTCCTCACCTTACGATGTATCAGCAATAAAAACTCCAGCTTTATAACACTGCTGATGAATACCAACCATCAATAAGCAAATACCAGTTTTATTTAACTACCACAGAGGCTCTCCTTAGCTAAGGCTAGAATCATAATTTTTGCTTGTTGCATTTCCAGCTTGAACCATTTCTTCAGTACAAGAAATCGATGATGTTTCCATACATTTCTAGCCCACTAAAAAAACTGCTAGCCCACATATTCTGAGACTGAATTAAAAGTACTGTTGCTTTTAATTCTTTCTTTCTCCAGATGAGCTGTTCAGAGCATCCAGGCATGGGAAGTGCTTCTGTCTCTCATTCAATAGCCTCAGCTGAATTCTGAGGACACTCTTCCTCCTTGAGGCTCCTCCTTAGTCTTCCCAGTTTTTTGCTCAGCCTTTGTTCAAACAGGCAGAAAACTTCCCTTGGCTGGAATTCAGATAGAAATTCAAAACACCAAACAAGGTAAAAAATCTATTTAAAAGGGTCAGATTGCAATCCCTGGCTGCCTGTGATCATTGCGCTTCCCTCAGACCCACTGAGAGTTTCTGACACCATTTAAACACTAGCTGGCTGTCAGAGCTCTAATTACCTCAGCGAGAGCCAGAACGGCGCTCCAAGTGCAGGCTTGGGTTAGCGCTGGCCAGAACGGCGCTCCAAGTGCAGGCTTGGGTTAGCGCTTCAATTCCATGGCTAAGCCAGCGAAATACACTGAAAAGCCCTCAAACTTACAGCTGGTCATAATTCAACCAATTGACTGCCAGGCTACAGCAAAGGGCCGTTGCGGTGTGAGGAGCGTACTCGCAATTGCGCCTAGAAAGACAAATTTAAAAATGTCCAGAGGCTTATTTCCCTCAAAGTGGGGTAAGCATCAGTGCTATTACCCTACCCAGCAAACAATTAATTTAAGACTCTCCTGAAAATTCCTGAGCTCTTGCTGGGGTTTCTCTCTGCTGACTGAATGGTTGCATACCTAAAATAATGGTCGGCGCCATTTTGTTAAGTACCTGATAATTACAATAGCCCTCAGCAAACTTGAGATCCATTTAAAAACATTCAGGGCTTAGCCTAATTACATAGGCTGGTATGAAGCGTTAATCCCTAATAGGGCTGATCCAGCACAGCCTTACAGGGGTTTCAACAACAAATTACAAAAATTAGAGGCTTGCCGAAACAATTACTTGGCAAACACTCACATTTGATTCGAGTCAGCAGAATAGCAGTTAGCACCCAGGCCTGTG
>JANHFN010008499.1:0-13026 GCA_032468175.1 Toxicocalamus goodenoughensis
TTTAATAAAGTTGTTATCTTTTGGACCATCGAACCTGTGGAGTGGATTTTATTGTTGCTACAGCAGACACCATATACATACTAAGCAACATTTATTTTAAGGAAGAGAAAGCTGTTTTACACAGTTGCCAAATTGCTTATCTCTAAGGTCAGCACCATTGTGCATTAGGAACAGTTCCTTTATAACAAGTCATTAATTTGGTTTAGACAACAAATTCTATTTATGTTTATATTCATATGGTACTTTATTTCATTGTTATATGATGAACCTTTGTGAGAGGCATGGAATGGCTTGAATATTTTGAAGTTCCAGAATTGCTATTTATTCATTAATTTATAGGGCATACGTTCAAATGTTTCAGATATATGCTAAATTATAGAAAACCACTGATTTTTACATGTGTTCTTATGTTGATAACTTATTGACAAATAAGATGTGAAAATGGAAGTCTCCTTAAAGAATGGAATTAAAGGCACTACATTAATTTCAGTGGGTACTGGAATCCAAAGTCACTTGCTGGAAATGTTATCTTGTCTCATACAGTGCAGAGTTCATTTTCTTTCTCTTCACGGTTCCTTCATGTTCGGCTAATGCTGCATGGCTCAAACCCTTTCCAGTTGTGGATTTCTAGCTGAGTACCAATTGCCACATTTCACTAACCCCCCCTTGCCCCCTCAAGCAATAATATCACTTATATCAGCCAGACTTCTCAACCAATCCCTCAAATTCTTTACCCACGCCTTCTAGCCACAAAATATTACTGCTTTACTTGCAACTGTGATTCACACTTAATTAAATAGGTTCAACAGTCACCTTAATTGCTTTTCAATTGTTTATAAAACAATACTATTTGTAGCAGTGGTGGGATTCAAATATTTTTACCACTGGTTCGGTGGGAGTGGCTTGGTGGGCGTGCTTTGTGTGCACACACACACCAAATGCATTTTACTCAGGTGCAGAGGCATTCTAACTCACCTCCTGCAAGCCTGCACTCTCCCAGTCACTTCAGCAGCTGCTGCGTGGCACTCTTCTGTGCCACGCAAAGCAGCTGTACTTCAGAAGCAGAAGATAAAGGTGAATATGGGAGCCTGGGGGGCAGGCGGGCCCAAAAGAGCAGTGGAGAGAACTGGTTCGGTCTCCACTGCTCATCATCTCTATCGGTTCGGTAGAACCGAGCCAAACTGGTAGAATACCACCACTGATTTGTAGACAGTATGAACTGATTAAGGGAAATCATCTAATGTTTTTTTCACAGCATGTGCTCTTTGATGGAATTGTACATTTCTAAATAACATCATTCTAAGAAATATTAAGAATCACAATTTCTCTCTTATACTACCGTCTCAAGAGTGTCAAAAAGTTAAGTAAGCTGCATTGAGAAAAATATTCTGGGAGATTTCCTCTGTATTGTTCTGTTATCAAGGCTCACCTTGCTCAAACTCCTTAATTACAGGTGCTTCTCACCACCACTTGCTCAGTGATCAAAGTTATGATGGTGCTGAAAAACTAGATTAAACTATAACTTTTTCTTCAAAGCCAAATAGAAATGCTATCTCTCAGTCCTTGAGCTTGCAGGAAACAATACTAATATAAAATTTGCTGCCTATGCTGATAAATTTTATCCTACCACAAGCATGATACAAGGAAATGGTATTCTCATTATTAACACATACAAGGTATATTAAGGACAAGGATTGGTGGATTCTCTTGGCTTTCTTTTACTCTCATTAATTACTCTCATTAATTTAGATTAGGGGTGGGTAATGGTAAAAGTGATGGCTAAGGTAGAGACAAATTTTGACAGATAGCAAGACTGGCAACAGTTGATATCAGGCAGACAGTTGAATCCTGAAGCAGCAAAGAATTAGTTGGCTTGTTACCTTCCACTTCAATGTATAGCCTCCTCCGTACTGCTAACCAGGTGCTATTGATTTCTTGAAGTCTCTTGACCTGGGAATCAGCTTGGAAATCTAGCAGATATAGGACGGAGGTTTGTTTTGAAAGGATCAGACTTTTTCAATGCTCAATCTAGAAAGACATGTCTAGATCTGAATGTACTTTGGCAGGAGCCTTAAGATGATCTATGGTAGATTACTGGTTGGTATCTCACAACTTGTTTTCTTTCTTTGTGAATATGAGAGTTGAACTGTATGTATGTAATAATTGGTTTCCATTAGTTTTGAGTGTGTTGCTTCCAAATGAAAATTGTAGGAGAAGAGAGGAAAGTTAAATAATATTAGAGAGCAGAGATACCACTGTCCAGTCACCACCAGATGGGATTCCTAACTGGCTGACCAACCGCACTCAACGTGTCATCAACAATCAATGGAACTGCATCTACATGAAGGGAACTATAAAGTGGGGTACCCCAATTCTCTGTCTTAATCTCAGTACTCGTCAGTGTCTTCATCAATGATTCAGATGAGGGGATAGGTGGAAAACTCATCAAATTTAGAGATGACACCAAGCTGGCAGGGATAGTCAGTACTCCAGAAGATAGGCTTAAGATACAGAAAGATCTTGACAGATTTGAACACAGGACCTTACCTAAAAAAAATGAAATGCAATGGTGAAAAAAGTAAGGTTCTACATTTAGGCAAGAAAAACCAAATGTACATATATTGAACAAGACTAAAAAGGGAAATAGATGCAGAGATGTTGCTGACTAGTCCAACAACAGAACGATAAGGGAAATTTAAAATATATACTTACTTCCACTGACAATCAGTATAAGGAGAAATAGTAATGCTGGTACAGCCAAGGATGTCTAAAGACTGGCAATCAGATGAAGGCAATGTCATCAAGACACATGAAAAAAAAGGTTATTGGGACATGTTTTGTGCTGCACTTAAGGGCAAGTGGAGAAAGGTTCTAGAACCTTCTGTGTTATGTTGCAACTGCAAAAGCATAGATCAGAAACTATGAGTCAGAGCTCAAATGTACTTATGTAGCGTCAATCTCATTTAAACAAAGGAATCTGGCAATAGGAGAGAGTTTGAAGGTCAAAGCTTATGTCCTCTCTTCTTCCCTATATGTATACGGGGAGACTGAAATACACAGTCTCAAACTACAATGTGTAACTGCTCCCACTGGAGGGCACTGCTTCCCAAGAAATGAAGATTACAGCTCAGCATGTTGATGAAATTAATAGGAGGAGGCAAGGTAATTTAATTGACTGATCCCTGGAGAGCTCATTCCTATATTTTATTTATAGCTTCTCCGATGGCTTGGCCCTGCCAGTTCCTTCTGATTGATACTGGGGTTATTGAAAGAAGTGACTCCATTTTCTGGACCTTTAACTCTTTCTCTTGTTGAAAGCAGCTCCCACCAGAAATGACTCTAACTTTTGGATCTCAGTCTTCTCTGGTTTGCTCTTTGACCCCCTTCCACAATCAAGAACCAGCGACTTCACTCCAACTCAGCTGCATTCATGTGCACTTGTGTGTAGAGATTTGTGGCTTGGTTCATAGCGGGGATGTTCTCACTCTCAATGAACTGATTCAACACAATGTCTGTAGCTGAAAAGGTGTGGCAGAAGAAATCAAAGATAGATTTCTACCTGGGATGAAAAATGCCACATTCCTCCAACTCCTTAATGGTTCTGTCATCTAAATAATGCCTTGTTATTTGTTTATATGTTCAGACGAGACTTCTCAAGTTTAATTAGGCTTTTGGTGTAGGAAATGTGTTGGTTTTATTTAATCAATTTCTTAGGTTCTTTTTACCCAGCAAACATTTCATCAAAACAGTTCCTGAAGTAAGTCTAACAAACCCAGCTGAAGTTATTTCTGGATGAACAAGGCTAGGCTATATCTAGTGAAGTGCCCAAACATAAATCATATACCTATGTGTAAGAAGGCTGTTGAGATTTTTATACAAAGAGCTTTGTTTCAAAAAGAAAAAAGGTTCAAATGAAACACACCTTGAATACCCCTTGTGAAGCCATGCAGCAGCAGCCTCCCTTCTAAAGCAAAAAGCCATGGCATTTTTCACTTTGCATCGCTAGGGGCAGAGTTCCCCCTTGCGGCTTCCTCTGCAGGCAGAAAGCCTCTCCTGCCTTTTGCAAGTGATCGAAGAGACTATGAGATGATCAAAAGCACTTCCTTGAGGTGATTTTTGTATCCTGTACAGAGGTGGATTTGAAGCTGTACAGATGCAGATAGATAACTCAACAAGATGTCCATAACAAAGTACATTTATTAGTTCACCAGGTTCTTCTTTAATGACCAATCCTTTGCATATCTGCCTTGTAGTAAAAGATGGTTATGTCCCAACCCATCTTGTAGTGATAGAAAACAGCTCCCATGAGTTAGGGAGTTCGGGCAAAAGTGAGGAAAAGTCCCCCAACCCATCGAGGGTCAATTTAGTGACCAATCAGGATTACAGTCGTGGTCACGTGACATGAACTACATTTCCCAGGATACCTTTAACTACATTTACCATGATGCATTCCCTTAAGGGGACAGCTCATAATTCCTAAGTAACTATCCAGTTCCCATTGACTGGCTGGGACAGCACACTCCCCGACTGGAATTGTAAATTCCACTATTAAGAGAAGAGAAAAAAAAATTAACTATAAACTAACATAAGCAGTAAACAGTAATACTATGAATAGCAGATAACTATATAACTAAGATAAACAGTTAGCTATGTAACTAAGAAAAATAGTAACATTAATAAAGCATCAAACAAAGCAAAGCATGAAAAGCTTGAGGTTCAATCTTCAAGTCGGCCTCTTGGGGCAAGTCTGCTGGTCACCTCTGGTGGCCTTTTAGGGTGTGCAGGTACTCTTGGTAGCAAAGGTGAAAGTCTGCTGGTCACTTCTGGTGGTCTTTTAGGGTGTGCAGGTACTCTTGGTAGCAAAGGTGAAAGTCTGCTGGTCACCTCTGGTGGTCTTTTAGGGTGTGCAGGTACTCTTGGTAGCAAAGGTGAAAGTCTGCTGGTCACCTCTGGTGGCCTTTTATGGTTGGAATGGGACTCTTTTTTCCATGGTGTCAAAGGGCATCAGGAAGGTGTTGGAAGGGTGTTGCGTAGGCATATGCCCGTGTAGAGCGTCTTAGTGGATGTCTGGTAGCTGTTTAGGGTGTCCTAGCAAAAGTGTACTGATCACCAGTGCCCTTTTATTGCCTGAGTCAACATCACAGCAGGATTTAGACATTATTGTGGCAGTTGCCAGAGAATTTGTTCATGATTGATCCAAATCTAGATGATTTTCCCATCATTTTGTGATTTTAGTACACTCACATAAATATACTGTTTTATACAGTGCCCTGGGGATTTCAATATCTTAATAGTCCTATACAAAAAGTTGTTGCATTTTGTATAGGACTATTAAGGACTGCTCATGTGGTCATTAAATGAATCCAATTTCCCCATTGACTTTGTTTGTTGGAAGTCAGCTGGGAAGGTCACCAAATGGTGATCACATGATCCTGGGACACTACAACTGTCATAAACACAATTGCCAAGTACTCAAATTTTGATCATACTATCCTGGGGATGTTATGATGGTCGTTAGGTGTAAAGACTATCATAAATAATTTTTTCAGTGCTGCTGTAATTCAAATAGTCACTAAATAAAGTGTTGTAAGTTGAGGACCACTTGTACTGTACATAATAGATTTCTTGTACAAATTAGTCTACATTTTACATCTAGCCTAGAGACTTTATTCCTAAAAAAAATGTCATGCAGAGATATATTTTCCTTCTCACATTTATTCCACTACACTTGTATCTTGAACTTTTGTTTAGCGTTGTCTTTTTTGGAGTGTGGTATAGTGTTGACAGCCATTGTGTCCTTCTCACTTTGTATTTGGATGACTTCAATGCACTTTATTTGGAGCTATCTTTGAAGGCTGCTTTGGAATTATAGTTAACTCAAAATGTACCTGCCCACTTGCTGACTTGTGGCAGTCATTTAAGCAGAATAACATCTATAACTGCAGACTAACTAGGTTTCTGAATATATTTCTAAGTGCTGATAAGGCTTTTATGGTACAGGTCCTTGTTTTCTTCATGTCTACAGTAAGTAGAATTCTACCCATCCTGTGCGTTTTGTCTGAAAATATTCACTTCTGATTTTGTCTACCTGAGATGTTAAGGGTTGGAGACTGTGAAGCAGGACTTTTTAGTGACTTCCCCAATCTTACGGAGCAGCCTGTCCATCAGACTGAAGCTCTGTCTCTTGCCTTTCAGAAAAGAGATGGAGACAATTTTCTTCTGCTGAACTTTTGGATTATAAATTCCAAGACTTGGTAACTGGTATTCATCTTTTTGTGCTCTAGTTTATGGTTTTATATGGGAATTGTATATTTTTATTGTATAAAATTTATTATGAAAAATATATTTTTTAATTGTTTGTTTTTTTATAGTTGTAAAGAGAGTCAGTTTGATGTAGTACTTAAGGCATCAGGCTAGGAACTGGGAGATTGAGTTCTGCCTTAGGCACAAAGACAGCTGAGTGTCCTTGGATCAGTCACTTTCTCTCAGCCCTAGAAAGGACACAATGGCAAACCGCTTCTGAAAAACCTTGCCAAGAAAACTGCAGAGACTTTGTCCAGGTAGTCTCCAAGAATCAGACATGATTGAACAGAAAATGGGGGGGAAAAACCCTACTTAAAGTTTATGCCTGGAATAGCATATCCATTCTGTGAAATAAATAAAAGAATGATGCTTCTTTAGGGCTAGACTATTCTTTAAATATGAGAAATCTTAGCTAAGCTCACATGCACAATTATTTTTGCATAATTCTTGCACATGATGCTGAGTGGGAAGGGAAAAAGACAACTTTGTGCTCTCTAAGCAGTCTGACTATTTTTGTTTATGTATGCTAGCAGATAACAGTTGCTCAAATAATTAAAATACATGGAACAAGGGAAATATTCTATATAGTGCTAGATAATTTATCAGCTAAATAGCATAGCCTGCTTGGACTCTAACGAGGAGACCAACAATCAACAACCGGTTCCAGAGATGCTGGACAAACCACAGTTTAAGGTGTTGCAGGCAGAGAATGCTATGCTGGCTGGTAACCAGGAGACACAGTCTGTCCCCAGTCTCTGAAAATGAGGGGTCTGAGCTGCCACCCTCTCCCAGTGCAAGGTTTTGTCATATAGAGAAGACAGCAGTGCTTTGCAATTTTTGCTCAAAGAAACTTTCTCAAAGCAACCTTGCTGGATTTGGGGGGAAACTTGTTTTCTGTAGTGTGTGTGAGTTGTGTGCACATTTCCACCCACATTTCCTTTGCTGCTTGAGCATTTGCTTTGCAAACTTGTCAGTAAAGTTTGCAACCATTTTTTCTTCGTCCTTGCAGGTGCATGGCCTGAGACTGGGCACTTAGGGCAGCTGTTTTCATCCCTGTAGATTTTCCAGGTTCTTTACCAAGTGGCTCTGGAAAACACATCCCTTCTAACTTTAAAGTAAAGTAGAAATGTAGAGATTGTACCTGAAACTTTCTGCCACTGAAGTCCAAAAAAACATCTGAAAAGTTTTTGATCGAGTAAGAATGTTCTCTTTCATCCCAACAGAACTTTTTGGTTAACTAGAATTTGTGGAACAGATCTCTCATATTCTGTAGGCTCCGTTTTACTGTGGTGCTTCTGAGTGATATGTCATCCACAAACAACTTTACAGAATAAATGGCTATAGGTGTCAGATGCTGCATATTGAACACTCAAGTCTTAGTAATTGCTCTAGCTACCTCAGTACTTAAGCTGAAGATGCAGGGTGTATTTCAGAAGTGGTATTCAGCAGGTTCTGACCAATTCAATACCACCTCTGACTGGCCCCGCTCCCATCTATTCTCTGTCTCCCACGTCCCAGCCGATCAGCTGGGTCTCCTTTTGTTGCCTGCATAGGAGAACGGACCTGGAAAGCAGGTTAGTGGGATGGGAAGGGAATGGGGATTTTGCAGTATCCTTCCCTGTCATGCCCACCAAGCCACACCCACCAAGCCAAGCCAGGTCCACCAAGCCAGGCCCACAGAACCGGTGGTAAAATTTTTCAATCCCACCACTGGTGTATTTCCTATTATAATAACGGAATGAACACTTCTGCTGATGTGAATCTACCAGTATATAATAGCTATAGAACTGAACCAAGTTATATAATTGATACCTAAGGCTAAAGAAAAATGGGAGGACGAATGCTTGCAATAATTAATCAGTACTTCTACTGATCTCCAGTAGTAGCTCACCAGTGTTCAGATCAAAGAGAAAATAGGGGACATTGTGCTTTGATTTTTGCTTGCATGAATGGAGAGGGCTTCTATATCATAAGAAGAAAACACATAAAGATAAGAAAGGGATGATTTCATGCCATTCTTGAAATAGTTCAGGTAATATGTAGACTTGGAACTTAACCTTTATTCTTGCATTCCTGGGATATATTGGTGAACCTGCATATTTCTCATAAATATATGCAGCCAAAATTAATATCAAGAAGTCAGATGGAAAAAGAAACAATATAGAAGATGAGCTAATCTGGCTGTGACATCATCCCATTGGGTTGATTGGCTAATCTGGCTGGCTAGGCAAATGTCCCTTTCCTTCCTCACTACTCCATGGATCTTCCTCCCAAAGCTATGCAGTAGCTGGAAGACAATGACTATACCTGATAGAAGGAGTCCATCATTGTTCAGTCAAGGCATATAATATGCTGGCAATTTAAATTAGAGGCAAGACTCTAATTTATAGGCGTGTCAAACTAGTGGCCTACGGGTCAGATACATCACACGCAGGGCACACCCACCCTGGCTCCACAAAGGTAAAAAACATTGCGATATGTCATGATCTGGCCCGTGATGTGATTGAATTTGACACCTGTGATGTAGAACAATTCAGTCAAATTTCAGTTCTTTATTTGCTTACACCCAATAGACAGACTCTTGCCAGGCAAAACACTTACTACTGTCATCCAAATGGATATACGCTGGGAAATTTATCTTTTCCTCTGTCTCTTATCTAGCTCCAAACTGTCTACCTCTTGTCTTCTTCCTTTCTGGAATGTGCTCCTTCCTTCCTGGAAAACTGCCATTTCACTGTAGCCCATCACACCAGCTCCCCCTTTTTGGGCAACATCCCTCATATCAGTGAAAGAGCTAAGATCAGGTTTCCCACTATAGTGATCAAAGATGTTATTATCACATATTGTAGTGGATGGAGAAGAAACAAACAAAGCAGATTAATAGCCGATTTCAAGAAAACAATTGTTATTCATTCTCCAGTTATCTGAGGAAACTATCTTATGAGCCATAGATAGACGTATATCAAGATGAGGCAAAGCAAAAAACATTTGAAGAGTAGAAGTCTAAACTTGAACTAAGAGAACCGTGCACAAACTGGAAGCTGTTTATATTATATGAGTTTGGCTTATAATGGATGTTAATTTACTTCAGCTTTGAATTAATTATATTTAGGGGTTAAGCAAAATATTAACGGAGTTGGAAATTCAAAACCACATACTGTAATAAGATCAAGAATTCTTTGTCAGTGACTCTGAAAATAACAATAGGAGTGCTAGTACAGTGGTGGGATTCAATTTTTTTTTACTTCCAGTTCTGTGGACGTGGCTTGGTGGGCGTGGGGTGGCTTGGTGGGCATGGCAGGGGAAGGATACTGCAAAATCCCCATTCCTTCCCCAGCCCACTAACCTGCTTTCCAGCTCCATTCTCCTGTGCAGGATAACAAAAGAAGACCCAGCTGATCAGCTGAGATTCAGGAGGCAGAGATGGGGGGCAGGGCCAGTCAGAGGTGGGACTTGCTGGTTCTCCGAACTACTCAAAATTTCTGCTACCAGTTCTCCAGAGCTGGTCAGAACCTGCTGAATACCATCTCTGAATTGTTAGCTCTGGTGGATCAAAATTACAGTTGCATAGCGAACTGCAGACCTGCCTGATCCTTCTTGAGATTCTGCTGGTGGGATAAAGGATATAATTTTTGAATACTGTAAAAAATAATAATATTTATTTATATTTCCTATTTCCAAACCACCATCTCCCTCATCTCCCACTGTTTTTGCAAAGAAGTCTACATAACATGAAGAGGTATTTAGATTGAATATTACAGGGAGAGAGATAAAAGTAGCTAACAAACTTAGCAATAAAATAGAAGAAATATATGAGAAGAGTATCTCATGCATTTCCTTGCATGCAGACACATTCATAGATAAGAATCAAACTGTATTCTGAGTTTTCATGTCATGTGACATTGTCATACTTTCAAGCCAATTTTCATAACAAAAAACTAGAAACTTTTTTAAAAAAGTGATGGATAAAAATATCAGGATGATAAATTCAACACTGAAGATTTAATTCCATGCTTGACTTGTTTAAATACTGTAAATAACAGAGAAAGTCGTGAATTAAGGACATGGGGGTGATGCTTGTTGGTTCTCTAAATGCCTGCAAAAGCAATACAACAGTGGAATTTGTGTCATGAGGTTCAGAGCATAAGGAGTCTCCGAGGTGGAAAACTCCAGTGTATCTCACTGCAAACTGGAATTATTCAAATTCAGTAGCTGATTGCTTGGGAGGGTAGATTTTGAGCTCCTACACAGTTGAAACAGATCAAAAGTTAAGGAGAGAAGAGACTGAATGGGAAGATAAAAGATGAATAAATGATGACGAGGAGGGAGATGAGAAATGGGAAGGACAGAGATGCTGTTTACAAGGGGCTGAATCAATTGTCGAATTTTAATCTGAGCCCTGATATTGATTGGTGGGAGATGCAGCAGAAAACTGCAGTGCTATTAATACAGAGAACATAGTGTAATTTATCAGTGTCAGACAGAGAATCCAACCTGCTGCTTTAATCCTTATGTTTTCTGGATATTTTCCATTACTAAATCTGCAGATAAAAGGGATACTCATGTGATCCATGCTGGAGACCATTACAGGAAAGAAGTTTCAATATTTCTGCATTTCAGAATGTTATAATCATATTATGCCCATACTAATGATGTCTTACTGTGGAAATGTTGAATATTGTGCATAATACTCGATAGAGAGCTTTGATTTAGGCATGATGACAATTAATGCTTCCTGTATTTTTTTCTACCAGTTCTTGTTCAATTTGTAGAAAGACAATTTGCTTTGGAGAGGATAATTTTGGAGAAATAACAGGGCTGTGTGTGACAGTGTGGTATTGCCCATGGCTCTCTAGCATCCAAACACTTATGTATCCAGCCAGACACATTACATTTTTTAAGCTAATAAAGTGGAAGGTGAGCATGAGGGTGATAGCACAAGTTATCAACTTTCTCATAGGAAAGGGGGGCTCCTGCTGACTGGCAAGAAGGAGGAGACAGGCTGAGATTTGAAACAAAAGATCTTATGGAAGGAACATGGAGAGAAGGAGGTATAATGCTGGAACACCAAGACTCTTACCTCAACAGTTTTGGTTGTTAAATAGATATTGCTCTCAGGAGAGCCTGGAACATATTTTGAAATGATTGTGAGTGAACAGGGACGTACAATGGACAAGGGTTGACACTGGAGATAGACCCAAGTATGGGTTTACTCATAATTGGGACCAGAAAATCCATTGCTACGTGATACAGTTGCTAAGTGAATCACGCCTGATTGTAATACCTTTATTACTAAATTGGGATTACATGGGAATGCTTTGGCGGTCTTAAGTGTAAATTGTAAGTGTGAGGATTGGCCATAAGCCACACTTTTCAACGCCATCGTAACTTTAAATGTCATTAAATGAATGTTTGCACCTTGAGGATTACCTGTATTTGTATCCAGAATCGTTATGTATCTCCTGCAGTCTCTTGTCTCCGCTGGGCTTATTTCTGTTACCTTAAGCCAGTTTAACCGAGATGGGGATCAGAAAGGATGGCCTTGTGGAAATGAGCAACAAAGTCAGAAGAAATATTTTACAATCCCTGTTTGTCATTTCAATCACAACTCCTCCTGTACACACAGGGAATAGAGTCATATTGAAAGATATTGGTGTGCTACCATCAAATTTACATCTGATCCAAGTGAAGAGGAGGATATACATTTTAGTACTTCATGGCCAATAAATTGTATCTATTTTGTGTTTTCATCAGTTATCTATTTGAAAACTTTTTTGCTTAAAAGACAATAGAATTCAGATTTTTCAGTCTAAGTCTGAAGCCAAGTGGACTATCAACATCCTGTATTTTCTTGAATAAATAAAGAGGTTTTACTGAAAATATAAATAATGTGACTTTTGTACATTGAGTCAATGTGCTTTTGAATATGTGTGTGTGTGTGTGTGTGTGTGTGTGTGTGTGTGTGTGTGTGTGTGTGTGTGTGTGAAAGAAATGGAGAAAAACGCAGAAACATGCTCTTGAATTTTCAGCTCTGATCAACTGATAATCATTGACTGTAGTATGAAATTTCTGTTTACATAAAAACTTCAATATAATTTTTTCATATAGCCTAAGACTCAGCCTTATTGTTCCTTACTTGAAATTATTATGTCATTAAATGTGAATGCTGTTACATCTTTAGAAAAGATCACAGGGGCTGCAGCAGATGCACAACAGTGGAGCCGCATAGCTTTACACAAGGCCTTCAGTTTTGCAGCAGGTCAATTCTTATGTTTTAAATGACTGTTCCACTCCTAAACCACATCCCAGTGCTATGTTTACATTCAGATCTCAACAGGAGAAGCAGTGAGCAGCAGCTCCCATTTCAAAAGTCTTGTTAGTAACACGATTGAAGTACCAGTCTCCAAAGCTATGCTGCAGTCATCTGCAACAGAGATCTTTTTTGTGTACACTTTGAGGGATGTTGAGCATTTGATGCTGAATGTTTGAAGAAGTGAACTGTTTATACTTATGTCTTTCAATAACATTTGTTAGAAAAGGTGCTGCCATTCTCCTCCGGACTTGTGTATACATGAATCTGTCCACAATAGCCCATGTGGAGGTCTTTGTTTATATGCTGTTTTTGTGAAGATTGGCTCTTGGTGAGATCACCAGTATAACTACAAGAAAGTGGAACTGTTCCCAGCTCCTCTTCATGTAAATATATTATCTGAATAAGGCACC
>JANHFN010008499.1:18402-29766 GCA_032468175.1 Toxicocalamus goodenoughensis
CTCTCTTTTTATTCTCTCTCTCTCTCTCTCTCTCTCTCTCTCTCTCTCTCTCTCTCTCTCTCTCTCATACACATATACTCATTTGCATATGCACAAATATTCATTCAATTGTATTTTATTAGAAATACTCAAGAACATCACAGTAGCAAAGTCCTTGATAACAATTTTGCGATTCCAATCAAAATACTGTCTTCTGTTTATGCTAGAGTTCAGGAAACCAGTTTTTAACTCATTTCTTGGCCTTTGGGTAGTAGCTTATTTAACTCATCCCAATTCTTTCATTGTTTATGGGCAGGCTGAAGTTTGGGCTATACTTGCAGATTTAGACACTCAGTACTGAATGGGAGACCCCATACTGATTATTAACAATACTGTGCCTCAGTATTTTTTTCAACTTGTTTCTGTCCAGTTATTTGGAGATTGTATTCAATGAGTTATGGGGAAGAACTGATTCTGCTATTGTCTCACTGTTTCATATATTGCTCCTCATCCTACCCTGAGTGGGACTCCATTTTTCGATCTAAGAGAATAAACTTAGGAGGGAGCAGCATTAAACTGGACGGGCAGAGGTTTTTCTCTGACCCTATATAGATCCCAGCAGGTACAGAGTAGCTATGGGTGTGAAGGCTCTTTGAGTTTGAAGCAGCACCAGCATGAGCAGGAAAAATCAAGCAGAAACCTAAAGATACTGAATATAATGGCTGGGTCAGGTTTACTTAACCCCCAATCTTCTTTCAATGCAACACAAAAGGCTCAGATATTGTAAGACCACAAAATATTAATTCTATATATTTTTATCTGAAGCTCGATCTGCATCTTAAAGCTAACTTAGTACCACCAGCGGTACAACCAGTGTTAAGTAATTGCCACATATGGCCATAGAGTTGAGTTGGCCAACAGACTCCATTCATTGGCCCAGTCACTGGCGGGAGAATTAAAACCCCGTCAGTGACTGAAGCTTTGGATAGCGCTAGCTACAAAAGCTGGCGCCAGCCACAGCTGAGCGGCTTTTTCTTAACTGAAGAATAAAAAGAGTTTTACCTGTTCCTGCCGTGTCCTGCCTCTTATTCCACAGACCCATCTAACAACCAGATCTCTATTCTGACCCATGACCTTGTTAAATACTACACTTGTGATCCCTCAGCTGCTGTGGCACCAAATGTTCTTAACAAATTTCATGGTGATTTAGAGGGTTGCTGCGGGCATATTATGCCTGAAATCTAAGAGAGATTGAAGGTGAGGAAGGGAACATGTCCTTTTTTGGGCTGTTAGGCAGCAGAAGAAGCAATGACATGATTTATGAGGAAGAAAATCAGATACTTAAAAAGGAAAGCTACTGCCACACAAAGTTTTCTTCAATTGTATGACCTCCAGATATGCCAACTTTTACTTTCAAACTGTTAAACAATGGCCACCTAGAGGGCCTTCAAATTGTAAAGGTTGCCTTGCAGAATTTATGTTCCCATCCTGGGTCAAATATAGAAAGTTATTTCTGAAGTGAGCAATTTGGAGAATTTAGCATCCAAGCCTAGCAGCAAAGTAGAGATAGGAAGCTCATTTTTCATCTGTTTAACTAAGAATGTTTAATAGATATTGTAATCTCTTTATTTTTCTCCTCATCTTAGTTTTTGCTAAAATTATCCTGTACAAGACATATAAGACATATCTTCACCTGGCAGTAAGAACCTGCCAACATCAGTTTCTTACTCAATAATGAAGTCAAAGGAACTCCTTTCACATAAGATTCTAACAACCTCTGGGATAACGTTTTCAATATTTCTTTAAGGCCATAAACATTAAAGGAATGGATACCTGGCCTTGGAAATTAGCGAACCAATTAAGGGGGACTTTTGGAAAAGCTTACATACTCGTGAGAAAGAGAAAAGAAAGAAACTCAATTTCATCTTGATTTTGTTTGGCATAAGTTTGGACAGAAAAAAACCCTCACAAATTTTCAAGATTCTGTTATTTTATTCTACAGTAATAAAGAATATTTTTGGAATCCCTGCCATGCTGTTTCTTGACCTGCCTCAAAGAGCTGAGATCATCAGATGTGAGGTGCAGAAATCTGGACAATGTCTAGAATAGATGCAACAAAGAGATGCAAAAATACTGAGTGCTTTGTTCTTGTATGGTAGCCCTAAAATAAGGAAAAATCTTGGTAGGTATTCTGTACCTCTCTTTTCCCTTAATCACCTTGCTTTTCCACTTTACTGTGTTTTCTAGAGCTTCCATTCCTAACATGATCTAACTAACCTCTGTGATAGAACATATACTATGATTCCTGCTTTATTCCTGTCAGATACATCTTCAGTGAGAGGAGGACCAGATAGATCCTTTCTCAAATTCTGTTGAAACTTAGAGCTGCCAGATTCCATGTTTGGGGCACTTCGGCTGTTCTGTCTTTAAACCAGAGAAGAAGAAGAAAAGCTGCATTTTCTTCTAAATGTTGTGCTACAGAGGTGGGAAAAGCTGCACTTACCAAATATTTCCTCTTCTGAATGATTTTTAAAAGCTCATTTGAAAGATAAATTGTCCCATATTACATATGGCAACACCATAAGTAGGCCTCAGAGAAAGGCAAACTGAATGTACAGCCAGGGACTGGCTAGCACTAGCAACAGAAGGAAACCAGGGCATATTTCTTTTAGTGTTATGGATTTGGCACCAGAGCTGAATTTCAGCCAATGACAGCCTGTTCAGTGTACATGAGAGGAACTCCAATGGTTTTGGCAAGATTGATCCACAAAGCAGAAAAGCTACTGATGTAAATGAAGCTGAGGTCAGTGAGCAAATAGTAGTTACTTCACCTAGCATCTTTCTAAAGCCTGCAAATGACTGCAAGGCAGGGATGTCCAGAGTTTGGTCAAAAGAGTCAAATAGCAGAGGTCTGCCTGCTTTTATATACAACATACATTTTTAAAAAGGGTGGTGCTTTGATCACACTGTTGCAGCCACCACCCTGACTTATTATTATTATTTTTTTACCATGCCCTATGGATATCCCTGCTACGGGGGAGAACAACCTCTAGATATTTGTATCAATTTTCTAAACCAAATGATAGTGGCCTCATTCTCTCCATGGGGAGATTGTTTTCATAGTTCATAATTCTCATGACTGGCAGGGGAAGTGGGAAGGGAGGGAATGCTATTAATGTCAAACAACAGATCAAGTACTAGGTATCTTTAAAAAAACTGCTGTTGATTTTCTTCTAAGATTTTAGTTTTCATAGTTTTCAAGTTTGAAAAACATGAAAATAAAAATATCTTGCTTTCTGGCAAGTAAATCCCCTCATTTTATTTACATTTATTTATAGCTGTTTTATTTAAAAATGCCACTTTATACTAAGCTTTTTTCTTTGTTGCAATGTCCCAGTTAACCCCAGAATAGTCATAGGCTAATGAAGGCTGAGCTGCTTAACTTTAACTTCCTGAGACCTGGAGATTAGCACACTGGCACTAACCTTGCAAATCCCCAAGGACAAAGAAGGTGACTGTGAAGCTCTATGGATCAACAAAGACATGTTGAATCCCCAGTTATTCCTGGGGTGGTGGGTTCAAAAAACTTATGCATGTACAAATAGGGTATCCACAAAGACACCAAAGTCACTGCATTTTATTTCTGGCTGGAGATTGCCAGGGACTTGCAAATTCACAATGGGCTAAAAATGAAAACAAAAATAAACTAAGAAATTAAAGAGTAGTTCTTCCCCCCACCCCTCCCTCCAATCCAAAGAGCTGCCTCCTCTTTTTCTCACTTGTTTTTTAAAATTAGTATTATTATTTTTTATTTCTTGGTTCCTTTTTTAAATCTGCTTTTATTAAATGTTAAAATAATGGTACATGGGAAATCATGCATTTTCTTTTAAATTTATTTTCTATTTTTTATATTTTTAAATTTCTTTCTCTTGATTTTTTTATTTTTTATTTTTTACCTTTTTTTAAAACTTTTTTTCTTTCTTTTTGGATGTTTCACTTAAGTTTGTTTGTTGTTGTTTTTTGCTTTTGGAAGGTTCCTATGGTTGCTTTCTTCTTGCCCCTACAGGCCCCCCTCCCCCACTGGTCCTCCCTCCTGCACCCAAGTCCTTCTCCTACCTTCCCTGTCCCCCAGTTTCAGCCCCTCGTGATAGCTTCATACAGGGGTGGTCCGGCGGTTGGCTGTGTTAGTGTGGATAGAGTCTTTGTTTTCTTTCTGGATACAGTTGTGTACCTGGAGGAAGCTGTTATCCCTGTCTGAATTGTAGGTGGCTGTGGGGGTAGTAGCAGCCTTCAGGGGGTCCCTGGTCAGGGTATACATTGAGATTTCCGTAGATGGGAGGGTGTTGAACCCTTTGATCCCAACAGGAGAGGCATCCCTGGAGTGTGAAGGCTCAGTGGAACGGGAACTGGAACGACTGCGTCTCTGATAGCGGTAGCGGTAGCTGGGTATGCGGGTGATGGCAGAGGACTGGAGGTAGTCCGTGGTGTGAGTGCTGGCACGCAGCTGTTTGTGCCGGTCAATGAACATGTGTACAGCCAGCACTCCAACCATCTCAGCTATAATGAAGGACAAGGCCCCAAAGTAGAAGGACCATCCGTAAGAATAACTGTTCTTCTTGGAGTCACTTTTTGAGGGGTCTCCAGCATTGGCTGATATGTACACAATGATGCCAATTATATTACTTAGACCTGTAGACAAAGAATAGGAGAAAAAAGTTATAAAATGTCTCTTATGCATACCTAATATAATTAGAAGAGGCTTTGTAGACAAGGGGGATTATTCTGTTGCTATGGAGATATCTTGATTTGTTCCCCATTAGGATCAGTGACATGGCCAGTTTGAAAAGTTTAATAGAACAGGATAGCCATTGGAAGATAGCATTTGGGGATTTATCTGAGACTGAATGTTCCAATACTGTATGTATTCACATCATAACGACACTTTCTGACTCAAATTCCTTTTGAAAAGCTTTTTAGAGCAGCCTTCCCCATCTCCAGATATTCTCCAAACACATTGGACTTCAAGTTGTACAATCCTTAGCCAGCACAGCTAAGAAGCTCAGTTCTGCTTAATATTAACAATTAAAATCCTTACTTTGGGCCACAAAAATATAGGATGGCAGCAGAGGAAACACAACACAATTCTAGCAAATATGTGAATGTGTGTTTGTGTTAACCTAGACTAGTAATTGCCTCCAAGATTTGATGGCATTGATTTTTCTCTCTGCAGCTTTAAATTGATGGTTTATATAGGTTGTAAGATTACTTATTAATATTGTGTGTGTCTCTATCTATCTATCTATCTATCTATCTATCTATCTATCTATCTATCTATCTATCTATCTATCTATCTATCTATCTATCTGGTATTTGTTTTCTAAGAATAAAGCTCAGAGGCAATACATTACAGACCAGATGAGCTCTGAAACGGGTCAACATTTCTATTATGTGCCTGTCAATAATGCATCTACATCCAAAACTATCCTTACCTACTGTCTACTATTATAAGTACTATCCTAATATGTTCGGGCATATAGAGTATTATTCAATATTTTTGTACTCTTGTACTGATTTCTCATATGCTATATTGCATCAACCTAACATAAACATTATCATATCCATAGTATAACATTCACCAACTTGAATTCCTTATCAACTATTTGGAGAGACCTTTTGTTGTATGTTGGAGAACTATTTGGTGGTTTGGGGGGTTCTGTGTTTAAAATAAAATTGTACATTTTTTTTGTCCAAAGGATCCTATTATGATTTGCTGGAATCTCAAAACAGAGGTTCAAATTCTTTCCTGATGAAATCGTTATTAGGATTGCATTTGACTAAACAAACAGCTTTACCCTGCTTTGGAAGTTTTGGTGCGTTTGGAGTTGAAGGGATAAAAAATAGAGACCTTCTACTTCTAGAGTTTGGTTGGAGGATATATTGCAGGGCCTCCACTTTGTTGATGTCTGTTGTTAAACTGGAATTTATTAGACCTACATTTTGCCACTTTGGAAAATTATGCTAATGGGCATTGAATAAAATGTTGCTATCTGGACACCATTAATTTTTAGCAAACTAAAAGATTGTAAAGAAAATATAAAGAAAGTGAAAGAATTGCTGAATTACACATCAGCTAGGTGTACCTTACTAGGACTGCAAAGTTATGGACAGTCACCAGATGGCAGCCAACATTAAGATTTTCTGTATCCCTGCTGTCAGTTAGTAATAATCTAATAATAATCTCACTTGTAGAAGACCTAATCTTAGAGTTATCATGAACCTACATGTACAAAATCTGAGGCCTTTATGTGAGAAGAGATGCAACATGGACTCTCAACAATTGACAGGTGGTGTACAGTCTTGAACTAAGCTAAGGCTTATATGAATATTGAAAGAATAATTTGCTTGCTATGTTTGTGGGCATTTTTAATTCAAACTCCCAAGATTGGTTGCATTCTAGACCCTGATCCTGGAGAGACCACCGCGAGATCCTGGATGTCTCATAGAAATCAGATGTGCCAAAGTACTGCATGAAAGTCCCATGCAGAACATGGTATAATTTAGCCAATAGTGGAAGTAGGAAGGAATGGACAAGTATGGAGTATCACCACAAATGTTGAACTAGATTCATCATTAACCTTAAAACATAAAATCCATGATGGATCAGGCCAAAGGTCCAGGCAAATATTTTTAGGAAACCCCTATAAGGAGAATGTGAAGGCAATAACTGCCCCCTGATATGTGGAGTGTATGCATAATATTATAGGCATTCTGGGGGAAAAAAATCAATAATCCACTTTCATCACTAGATGCTGCCACAATCAACATATGAACAGAATAATTTGAAACAAGAGACAAATGCCACAAATAGAGAGACAGGCTCTTTAAAAAGCCCACATACACACTTCAACATTTTCATTGCTTAAAACAGGATGTTACAAAGCTGGACTTTAACATGAGTATAATCTTAGACCTTATTTTGGCCTTGTTCACTTTGAGGTGAAAACCTGTTTTTAAATTGTACCACTTCTTATTGCAGCCAGGGTTCACATGATCAAATGTTCCTCCATTACAAAGAAATAAAATACACTTCTGTATCTAGAAATATTTACACCTAGAAAAGAAGATGATTGGAAGAAAGGTTAAGCTAGAACTTTTCTTCCTGATATCTGATATTTTTTCAGGATTTCTTCAGCCTGTAATGTTGGCCAATGAAAAACTATTCTGGAGGGATTGTACTTCACTTGAAAGAGTCCTTGACATCCAATTGTCTCTGATTTGCAGATAATGGCTGTACCAAGGACTGTATTTGCAAAATTATGCCTAATGCACTAGCTGCAATTCTTCCTGAGGCGGTTAGATCCAGCAGGTTACTTGCCCCTTTGTTATATCATAGTCAAACTACTGGAACATGTTTCAAATGTGGCAGTGTTAAAGCTGTTCTTTGAACATAAAGGCAACATATATGTTATCAGGTAAATAAGTAAAAAATTAATTGTAACTTGCGCAAAATGCAGCTGCTATGTGGCTTAACACTCCAAGATACCAGGGTAATATTATGCCTGTCCTAATATACCTCCCAGTTTTCTAAATGCAGCTTAGAAAGTTACATTTTGTGTTGTTGACTATAGAATATAGGAGCTTAGATTCTCTTATCTGAATAACTTTTTATTTGTGTAGAAATTTATTTGGCTGCTAAAGAAAGACAGCCTTAAACATGTACCTGATTTAAGAGACTTGTAGGCTCCCTGAGGGGGTCTTCTGCATTTTCCCAAGCTATGATACAAGCGGTCTTAGGAAATGCATTTTGGAAAATTAATGAAGCCTTTGTCTTCAGCCAGGATCTTCTAATTGGTTGGGGATGACTTTAGCCATTAGGTCATCCTACCTAACTTAAATGGATTTCTAATGTACATACAGTTTTGTTGTTGTCTGCCAGCCGCCTTGAGCTTCTATGAATGGAAAGGCAAGATTCAAAATGAAACAATAAACAAATATCTATTGTTTGATATGGAGGGATTTTTTTACTGTTTATTTTGGTATGGAAGAAATTCAATCCTGTGAGTCTTCACCTGCATGCTGCAGTGGTAAAGCCCAAACATAGGCTTATTCTTTCAATAGTAAACAGGCATAGGAGGCCATTTAAAATTTCTTCATTTTTCTGAGCTGCTCTTTCTTAAACAATCTACCGGTAGCAAACAGGGCCTAATGTATAAAAAAACTTTGTGTGTTGAGATGCTCTTTTCTTCTGGTGAAAGATTATCCATATTGCCATCCAGTCTGTGGTCAAAGAAAATTCTTCTAGTAGGACAGTGCTTCTCAACCTTGGTAACTTTAAGATATACAGACTTCAAGATTGAGAAACATTACAGTAGGGGTAAAAAAAAGAAAAGAAGGCTAGGTTTCTCTGTTGTGGCCAACATAAAGTATCATATTTGGCACGTGCCTAAACAAACTTGCCACTTCCTTCCTGGAGCAAAAAGGACAGGTTCAGCCTAGGAAAGCACTGATAGGGAACTATCAGGAGAATGGGAATAGGGGGGACACATGTCTGATGTTCTTTGCCAAATATGTAGATTGTCATCCAGGATCTTGGGGTTGCTTTCATTAGTGTTACTTTTAACATTTATGAAACCATGTTATAAACAATGCACTTGGAAAAAAAATCCTGTCTGAATACAATGTATGCAAGGCAGCTGAATTCTCTCTGAAATTTTAGAGGCACTGTATTGCATTGGCAGGGTCAAACTAAATACGACAGCAGAAGGTCTATTTGTTTAGACATGATTGGAGAAACCCAAGTTTCATGCAAGGAGAGATTTAAAGTCAAGGCAGAACTACATCTCAGGATTTTCAAATGAGGGTTGAAGAATCTGATTTTTATAGCAAAAAAGCAGCTGAATATGTGAGATATATGCTCAGTATGTATTGAAAATATTGTGGATACATCATGATATTGTTAGGTGTGACTTTAGTTTGTTTTTTTCTTCCAATGAACATAGAACTGAATCTGGCTGGGTGTTTCTGGGGGTGAGGAAGTAATGAGAAATTCCAAAAAATAGAGGGCACTAGTCATATCCATGTGTTGCTCTATGATTGGACCTCCTGTTCCCAGCGCTATGCATGAGAAAGACAGACACAAGTTTAAACAAATTATTCTTCCACTGTCAAATCTAGTTGGACTTCCCCTAAAATAGGTTGCAACTCTGAAACATGGAGTGCAACTGCAATGCATTCTTCCTTTCCTGCAATCACTTAGAGTAAAACATCTCCTTTTCCATTTTGCATGATTTAATTCAGATGAGGAAATGAATAACTGTGACAGGAGTTGGGAAATATTAGCATTCCCAATCTTTTTCTTTTCATTTATGTTCCAACCCAATGCTCTGGGAGCTGGTTGTTCCCTTTACCTCCCAACACATTGGGTCCCTCCCTCCTTTTTGATTTTTGTGATTTTATCCCTGTGCAGAGAGGCAGCCCACTGGTCCCTCAGCCCTTTTACCTGCAGACACGAAGAAAATGCCGGCACTAAGGATGATGTTATGTCGGGTTTTGTAGAACTCGCTGGCTGCAATGCAGAGTCCACCCATAAAAAGCAGAATCACACTCAGGATCGGAAAAATACTAGAGGCTCTTACAGCCCCTGTAGGCAAAGAAAACCAGAGGGGTGGGGAAAGGTAAGGGAGGGGGAGGATGACAGCAAGTGTGGAAGACAAGGAGAGGAGGGAAGACATGCAGTTGGGGGGGAATTAAGGAAGAGTGTGGAAGATTGGTGAGGAGTGCAGCAAGGTGGAACAAAAAAAGACACAGCAAAGAAGCACAGGAATTGGAAGGCCAGTGATAAGGAAAGAGAAAGAGGAGGAGAATGAAACAGAGCATCAACAGAAGAAGAAAGCTGTTACAAATGAACTATCAACATATTGGATATTAGAAGAGAGCAGTGTACTTAGAGCTGGGGACAATCAAATGGCGTCTGGTAACCAAAACAAAAACAAAAACAAAAGCACAATGCCATCCCTTTGAACATACAGAAATTCTAGAGGCCAGAAAATTAAAACAATGCCATGTACTATTCAGCATATTGTTGACAAATTGCAATCAGCAGGAGATGTCCTGAAAATAAACACAAATATTGTGCAGAAGTGGGCATGGAAGACTCTCCAGATGGACCCAGTCTTTGCTCACAGGCAGGCCTGCACACAGACACATGGTGGTGGGGTGGGGAGCAGAGGAGGTTTTTATCGTTCAGGATTTGTGCCGCAAGCATGGAATCTTATGAAGATTCCATTTTTCCCTGTCCCCCTTTTTTTGGCCTTGTTTCTTTCCACAAAAAAAAAGCATTAAGGAGGAAGAGAGGAAATTGCTTTCTGATTGCCTTTCAGCTGCTAACACTTGACACTAACTCCCCAGAAGCACATTATGTTTTGGAAATGTGTACATGTATTGCAAATTAATCAAGGCTGTTTTAGTTGTTTGTATTTATTTGCTGTATTTACCCCAAAGGAAGATGACAATTGATTTAAGGCTTCCTCCAATTAGACAGGAAAAAAATGTCTTTCACCTCCTAATGTATTATCATACTTCCTGGAAATCTAAGATGACCTTCTCCTTTTAAAGGTAAACTATGATTTGGGCAAATTTTAACTTTCTCACTTGCATATAGATATACTACTTCACTCTTCACAGAGGCTAGCCAGTAGATGGCAGTAGCATGCAGGTACATAAATGCACATAGACATAATGATTTTCAGATTAAGCCTTATGGAGAATGGGAAGCTCTTGCAAAAAAACATGTGTGACTAGTATGAGTTTTTTCTAGGAAACATTAAAGCACTCTCGTGCACAGTTGTAAGCTTGTACATTTATAAAATCTGAGTCATCTAGGTCTCACACACGTACAGTATATTAGATGCTTAAAAGATAAACATGCACTTTATGGGTTGTCCGTAGAATAGACTCAATAATTTTTATTTCCAGTGTAAAACATAGCAGCATCTAAGTCAGCCTTCCTCAGCTTGCTGGCTTCACTAAACCTGCTGTTCTCTAAACCTATGCTGGCTGGAAATTATGAAAGCTGAAGAGCAATCTGAATGAAGAGTATACCTGGTTGGGACAGATTCATATTAGTTATTCATATTAGAATAATCAGAAATACACTTTGAAAGTGTGGATAAAATCCACCGATTTACAATTCTTTCACCATGGGATGGCTCAGCTACATTAAAATGTATAATTAAATCATAACAAAATATAATATGCTGTTGGTTGTCTTGAGTACTTAACTAGATGAAGCATATAATATAATATAATCATATAAGCTGACTCTGTATAAAAAATATATACAGAAGTAGGAAGGCTATTGCTTAACACATTGTAAGCCGCCCTGAG
>JANHFN010008499.1:30118-47560 GCA_032468175.1 Toxicocalamus goodenoughensis
CACATTGTAAGCCGCCCTGAGTCTTTGGAGAAGGGCGGCATATAAATAAAATAATAAATAAAATAAATAAATAAATATATATAAAGGATTAAAAAAATCTTTACCTAGGGACAGGGAATAAATAGCCCCAATAAGATCTTTAAATGCATCTGATTTCTTTTCATAAATCTGTATCAAAAGGTTCCTTTGTATCCAGTCTTCCATCCCCACTAGCTCCTGCAAATCTATAGGAAAACTTTGCAAGATGCAATAGCAAGACAAGTGTCATGACATGCACAATATTCACAGGAGACCTTTGGCCCAAGGAACTAATTAATAGCAACTTTCTTTCTTGAAAGGGCCATATGATTCTAAACTGAACTGTCAAGTTTGGCTAGTGGGTGGGTTATGCAACACACTAACTTAAGCCTCAATTAACAAAATCTGGTTATATTTACATAGCATCACATACCTCAACAAATCTTATGGCTTAATGTAACGGCTTGGTTCATATGTGTTAAAACAAAGGTTGGGATTCCCAGAACATGCTGGATGACAAAGTACTCAACCCAGTTTTAAACTAGTTTAGTATATTGTTTCAATCAAATTAATGAAAGTTATCAGTGCATATTATTAGGTCATATCCTTGCTGTAACAAGAGTGATATGGGTGTTGAAGCAGGATGATCTGTGTGTATTCTATCAGGGGAGCTTTATGTGCAGTTGTCCCTACACTGAGATACTCTCTGGATCTAGCAAAAGGACTGAATGCAAACAATAAATGCGACCATTAATGGGAAACTATCAATGAGTGGTTAGCCATACAGATTGTGACTGGATGGGGAGCTGAAGGTCCCACATCTTAACATTGTCAAGATGGGGAAATCCTGGTTTATACTGATATTTATTTTCACAGTGCCAATTCCCTAGGAATTTTAAGAAGAAACACTTATTTATTTGAAAACAAAATGAACACAACACTGCTGTGATACCTCCATTCTTGGGTCATGATACCTGCTTTATTTGGTGTGAATTTAGTCCTCATGCTGCTTTGGCCTTTTTGTTACCCAGAGGGTGGCACTAACATGCAATGCAATTCTATTTTTCACCAGTTTCTCAGGAGTTTTGCTGAAGAATGCATGAGTCAACAAATGATGGAAAAGGGGAAAAAGACTTTAAATTACAACAAGGCACTTACTTAATGTTTTGCACTTACATTCTGTGGATACAATACCAAGTTCAGATTTTTTTTTGTGTGGAAATCATGGACATGATTCTGTCCCACTGCAAGGGATTTAAAATCCACTGATTTCAAGTCTGTATTAGACAAGTATCTTTGGCCATGTTTCAGAGATGGAACTATGCTTTGCTAATGACCTCTAGAAAACACTAATGAGATTTAACACTGAGGAATGTCAGTAATTGCCAGGAGAGGCTTATGATCAAAGGTCTTTTAGAATATAGGTGGATTCTACAATTTCCCTTTTTTCCACACATTTTAATTAGTCCAACACATAAAGAATCTTTTACAGTAACATAAGGCTTTTTGTGGACCAGTTTTGACTGGCCGGAAAAGAGCCATTTCATGAAAAATCAACTTGGTTGCTGTAAACTAAGCTTAATTTGCATGATATATTGCTATTGCAGGGAATAGATTTAATTACAAACACGCATATCTGCACATCCCATTATTATTATTTTGTATGTGTATAGGCATGTATACACACACGCGCGCGCACACACACACACACACACACCAGCCACTCTATGCAGTTGATAAAGTACATTAAAATAATCATAAAAATAACAGATATAAAACATGGAAGCTAAAGCTATGCAATTAGAAAGCCTAGGAAAATAAATACTTTGAATCCCTATCTAAACTGTAGCAAGGAGTGGGCTTAATTTAATCCATAATATAGAATTGTTGCCTTGTAAAGTAGGTAGACAAAATAACATTCTTTGTTATATCATTTGGCGTTTACAATTTGCATATTTGTGTGCAGATGATTTACAGAGGCACAGGTGGCTTTGCTGACTGTGGGGTATTGTAGAAAATAATAAATAATGTGGGAATATTGCAACATGGAGCTGCATATAAATAGTTTACAAGCTTTAGTTGTTATAAAATATGGTGGCAAGAATATGGAATGTCTGTAATATTTTATCAATAATGCATCATCTTCATTCATTCTGGTTTCATTTCCAGACTCAGTTCATAGTGTTGGTTTGGGCTGCTGTATTAGGCAAGACTGAAAATCAAAAGCACCCTAGAAGGTGACAGTGGCAAACTAGTTCTTCCATAAGTCTGGGAACTCTTAGGCATGTAGGAAGAGATTTTTTTCCCCCTGTCATTACCCCCTCCTTATGGACCACTCTGCCTCCAGAGGTGAGGTTGAGCACCACTTTCTGGCCTTCTGGAAGAGTGTGAAGCCCTGGTTCTGCCAACTGACATGGGGATTGAAGAGTGGCATGTATTCCTGAGGTGTTTGGTGGCTTAAGGGCTCCCACTGAGTTTCAAATTGTTTTTTAACTCTGTTTTGAATTGTATTTTGACATGTCTATTGAACTGTGTTTTGAATTGTATTTCATGGTTTTTATTTGTAAATTTGCCCAGAGTCACTTGGACAGTGAGATGGGTGGTGTCTAAATTTGATAAATAATAGATAAATACAAGAAAATTGGATAGATCTTCTCATGAAATGACTAGCATTGGAGCTGACATTGAAGAACACTTTTTATCTGAAGAGTTATCTGTCTCCTTCCTCTTATCTCCTCCATATATCTTCACATAATGAAATGCAAGATGGTGTCAGTTATGGTCAAGCACTCATGGGACACAGTTTCTAGATAAACCCAACTAGTACCTGTCTAGTATCTTTTTTTTAGTGAGATACTTAAATTCTTCTCAGATCATATTGTCACTTTTAAAAAACAATTACCTTGGTTGGGTATGCTTGTTATTTTGTGGGGCTTTTTAAATAGTTGTGTTTACCTGCTGCCTAATTTTATGTTAAAATGGTTTCTTTCCTGGGGGGAAAATGGACGGAAAAACCCTTCTTACATTTTGTTTTTATTTGTTAACATATTTTAATTTGTTTTGCTTTAAGTTGATTGTTTATGCTTTTCTGGATGTGGCTTTCATTAGACTTTAATTTTTCTGTCATTTATATTTATACAAAGCACCCTGAGAATAATTTGTTTTAGAGCAAATAATTCATTAATATAAGAATATTATTATTTGGTGAAGGTTCAAGAATTATACTCTTCCCTGGATATTTGGCACTTATCAAGAAAGCTTCCATTCTTCTGCTGAAATATCAGCTATGATTTCAGTCTGCTCCCTATATATTGAGTTTGGAGCTGCACAATATCTCCTGATACTGTGTAACTCCAAACTACACAAATGTTCATCTGTTGTTTTCAATATATGAGGAGCAGACAGATTAACTAAACATGAGCTATATGATCAACTGAGAACCCCACAAATAATTAATAATTGTTGCTGTTACTGTACCCTACAACACTATGCATGATTATTCCTACTATTAAAACCATGGAATCTGGCATTGCAAATGTCTCAAGGTTAAACTATGTTCAGGATGTATTTATCTCTTAGGCCCCTTCTACAAATGGAGACCATACTATCTGGGACCAACGTTGCTCTCCAGTGTCCAAGGACATCAAGAAGTTTGTATGGAGATTGGGAAAGTGGCACAATTAATTTTAGGTGAGCTTCCGTTCTTGCAGAAACATTGAAAGATAGATAACTCCTGCCTTATCCCACCTAATTATTCCAGAGATTTCCCCTTCTTTTCTACAGTCAAGGTGTCATGGTCTTGATGGCTCAGAACTCAGCATCAACCTGGCAAGTGGGCCTTTTCCTAAATTTCCCCTCTTAGTCCAAAAAGTAAACACAACAAAGGGAAAATAAGGATATGAACAGGCACTTGCAGGACATTATTTTTGGCACTCTCATATCGCACTGCTGAAGGGAGCATTGGGAGAATAGAGCACTGGAGGACACTCAATTCTGGCTCTTGAGTTGTGGCAGAGATGTTGCCAACTGTGTGGAAATGCTTTTAGTGGAGAGACAAAAGGGGAAGGGCCATAGCTTACTGACAGAATCCATGCTTTCAAAGACAGTTTACCTAAGCCTAGACCTATGCAGGTGCACTTGGTAAGAATTTCCAGCATCCCAGCCTCAAATCATGGGTTAATACAATGTGTGAACCCAGGCAGTACTGGACTTGGTAAATAGTTTGAATGAATGAACAGATTAATATGCTCAATATTTTGGCTATATTAAAGATTAAATATAATTTTCTATAATAGTTGCTTTCAAACTGTTATAATTTTATATTGCTGATGATTAATTATACATTGCACATTTCTGGGAGGCTTGATCAGGATGCTCCAATAGTATTTTACCTCTTCACAAATGTATAAACAGGATCACAGCAATATAAGGACCCCCAGAAGGAAGCAAGGCAGATGAGGCTTAGCCTCTATTTAAAGAAAAATTGTGAATAATTTGGAGCTCAAATTTCCTGCAGCTTTCTCTAATCTGACAACTTGAGTTGTCAACTCAACCTGACAACTTGAGTTGTCAAGTTTGTCAACTTGAACCAAGGGCTCAGCTGCTACTTAGCCATGCTGGCTAAGAAACAAAATGGAGCTGAAGATTTTCCATACAAAAGAGTGCTAGAATTGAGAGTTATGATTGGGACTGAAAAAAAAAAGTTAAAAGTCCTAACCTAATTAGAGTCATTCAGTCTTGAAGTATACTTGACAGGTCATGCTACTCACTAGGTTAGGCTGTGGTGGGATTGGATAATTTGCAATGCCATGTTATATTGAGGAGAACTCATTATTTCGTTATTATTTAGCATATTGAATAAACCAGGCCATCAGATTAAGCCACAATATTGATAATTTGGATTCATCAGGATATCCTTCTAACCCCAGAGGAAAGACACTGTATTAAAAGGATACAGTGTAATAAATAGGGTACACAATAAGTGCTAAAGAGGTGAAATATTTTAACTGAACATTTTTTGTTATCATCAGCCCTTCACAAAGTCAGTCTATATGTGTCCTCAGCTGTTTTGGCTTTAAGATTTCAGTCTGTTGCCAACTTATGTTTTTGCTTACTGATTATGCCTCATGAAAAATGTTGGAGATGACCTGATGAGGGAATGGCATCTTTGGTGTTCCTGTTGTCTGGTTAATGCTTTGCAGGATGCTCCTTCCTCCATTTGCTACCGGTAATCATTGCTGTTCATGGGCAGTTTGGTTTGGGCTGCAGAAGAATGCAGATATCTATTCTGTGGTGATACCTACTTGAATGATGCCTGACCTCTTTTGTTTGTTTGTTTTTGCAATTCATAGTCCGACATTACTTAGGCTCCTTAAGTACACTGGTATTCTGGTCTTCTACACATATGTTCAGTGGTCAGTAAAAAGATGGGCTGTCAGTCAATTTAAACTGGAAAAAAGATATTGCTTCTGTCCCAAATGAATTTTTTACTAGAGTTTCAGCCTCCTAAATCAGTGACTTCTTTCTTGTTGACAACTGACTTGGAGTGGAGTGGAGAGAAAGCCAAAGGATTGTATGATCCCTGCCCTTAAATGATCCCCCAGAGGAACTAGACACACAAGACTACTTGCAAGATTTGCTCATGAAGGCCAATTAGGGTTTGACTATCAGGGCACTACAAATTATGTTGGCATATTTTTCTGCCCTCTTGGGAGCTAGTGGAATGCATCTTAATGTGGCCATGAGGAAAAGCCCAGGATTTTATCATAGCATGTTATATATAAATGGAAAAATTGTGCTTTCTTAATTTAGGTTTTGAATTTGCTGAATTCTGTGAAATATATATATATTCAATGACAAAATGCTTGTGACTCCATAAATGCCAAGACATCTTACATTCTAAGAGCACACAAAAGAAACAATTGGGACCGAAATTTCTCTTGTGCTTATTGCAAAATATTGTGGAATATGTGTGCATGCATTTGTGTGCATGCATGTACACCATTCACTACAGCCAGTCAATTTTAGTACTTTTTAAATTGAGTTTTAAACAACAGTATATAAAATAGATTCCCTCCAATTTAATTTATATTATTCTATGCATATCTATATTAGTTTTATAGCCTCCCATTCTTCCAGGAGCTCAAGGCGGCATATTTCCTCTTCTAATTTTCCCCGATGACAACAACTTCTGTAAAGTAATTTGGGGTAAGACATGATGACTGGTCCAAAGTTGCCTAGGTCAACTCAAAGCTGGATGTCTCCACAAATAATTAACCACTACACCATGCTGTTTCTTCTTAGACTTTGTCCTACGTCTGATAATTCTGAGGTGCTGACAATTTCCATAAGTAAAAGATATGCACAACTGGTGAAGTACTCAGGAATAATAACCCATCTTAGAAATTAGTGTCATGGCTTTGACTTTTGCAATCTTCGGAGCACATGGAGGCTAAAATATCCTCTTAAAGATTTTCTTTTAATGAATTATCAGGGAACCAAATAAGCACAAACATGCAAAAGACATAGCATAGGATTTTAACGGAACATTTTAAGGCAAATACCCAGAAAGCCTGAGGAGTGTCCTACTCAGATAGCTCAACTAGGGTGTCCATCCTTTGGTAATACATTTTGTCTAATGTCATCAGCATAGAATGAAGGGCACCCCTGCTCTGCTCAGAGAAGAAACAGAAAGAGAAGTTGCAGACTTACGGAGGAAATATTCTGCTGTGTCGGCTTCATACTCTGTGTCCTCGAGGAAGTGATCGATTTGCTTACACAGACCTTTAAAATTCCCTACAATACAAGAGAAGAAACAATAAATGAGAACACCAGAAATTGGAGTAGGAGCTTCTTTACAGTCTTCTTTATTTAATTTGATTTAATGATATTATTTCACCATTCACCAAACGCCCCATTTCTTTGTTATAGGGGATCTAGATGTTCTACCCCTGTTATATTAGTATATTTTCTGACTGCAATAATCTGCTGCTGAGGAAATGTAACTTTCTCCCCTTATCTGTCTCAGCAAGAATTTATATTCACGACATTGAAGATAATGTGGAAGGAGATTACAGAGGTATCAAAGTCACCTATTTGATAATGCTCATGACATTATTATGCTGAGTTTGAGGCATCCATTTTAAAACAGCACATGAACACATAGAGTGACAGGGAGACATACACGATTTTCTGCAGAAATCCAATTCATTAAAGACAATAATTTAAGACTTCCTTTTTACTTCTTTGAAGGTGCTCTTTGAACTACTCTATACAGAAGTCTCTTGCCTAAACAGCTTGATAATCTGTCTAAATCCTAGCTCAAAACTCAGAGTATCAAAACTTTTTGGTATCTTCCCTGCATGAATAGCATCAGATACAGATATTGACCCACTGAAACTGTATTAAGATTATATTGCAGCTAAGTATAAAATATAAGTTTTGTTTGTAACTAGTTTTCCATCCCTAACCTGATGCCTATCAAACAATTAAATGCAAATGATATGAGGTATGATGTGCTTTCATCCACTCCTACTTAAACATATTTGCTGATATACCATAACCAGTCAAATACACAGAGGCACACCCATTTCATATTCATATATATAGGGATTAAATCTATGGCCTGTATTCAGAAGTTGTAATTGTGAATGCCTGTAGTGAGACATTCTTCTTGATGTAGGATTTAACACTAAAATCAATGAATATGGCAACTCTATACATGGCATTGAGACAGAGGATATGTTCATATAACACACTGACTTTAGTTACTGAATTAATTTATGTTCTGGCTTCATAGAATTCACTGAATCATAAAGTAATTAAATGAAATAGTTTCACACAGATCTTCTCTCCAAAAAACTCTCAGCAAGGTTAAGGTTAGGCAGACTTCATCTATTATACAATCACTAGATCTTAAATTGAGATGGATTAATCATGTATATAATCAGGCACAAAGTCTGCTTCCCAGTATTTACAGTCCCATCTCTGATTACAGATATTTCTATAGTTTCGGTTGAGAACTACTGGAGAAGACAGTTCACTATGGCTGATGACCAACTTCCTATATCCATTGCTGTCATCCTTATTAAGTATCAGCTTCACCCAAGCTGGTATCCTGCCAGTTGTTGGATCTCATTTTCCATAGTTCCCAGGCAACCTGGCTAAAGATTGTGTAGACTGAGGAATTAAGAAGCTTCTTCCATATTTTTGAAATACATCAAACAGGCAAGCATGCTGTGTATAATGGACATTTTAAAAGAAAAAAATCCAGATTAAATCCACTATCATACTAGAAACATTAAGTGTAAAGAAAATGACTGCCTAGTTGCCAGACCAACTTATTCATTAGGCATAGTTGGTAAAGTGCCTAGGGACCATGAAAATATTTTAATTTTTAAAAATCAGCAAGAATAAAAATGAAGTAGACGTTATGTATTTTCATGCCTTGCCTTTCAGCCTTGAAAATATATGCAATAAATAGAATGCAAGCTCATAAATTACAAATATACTATTCAAATTAAAAGCTCAGTCATATATTAAATGCCATTGTGGATATACAGGAAGAGGCCCATGAAAGCAAAAGTGCCCAGAGCCCATTAAAATCCTGTCCAAATGGCAAACAAACTAGCAACAGAGATGGCAAGCTACAAATCTGACAATTATGTTGGTTTTTGACCATAGTAAATATTTGATTGATATCTGACAAAAGGGAATGGAAGAATCTTGCAGTCTGCCAGGTTGAGATCTAGCATGAATACAGCTCAAATTTTATCTTGAGGGAATAGTCATAGATTGTTAGTGATGGGTTTTCTAAGTAAACAGCATTATGGTTGGATAATTTTGGTTCAATATATTGTGTGAGCCCAGTCAGTATGTAATTTATAAGGATCAGTGTGATTTGGTATTATTTGCCATGGATTAGTGTATTGTACGGATATGGCCTGAAGGCAAGGCATAAATTAAGAAAAAAGAAATTTAAGAGACAATTCTTGGAAACCTAAGAAGTATCCTTAGAGCTCAAGTCTTGCTGAATTCATGGGCACATTCATGTGGTTTTCTTTTGTGTTTCCTTGATGTTATGTTTAATCTACAGGCCTGGTATTCCTTAGAAATCTCCCATCTGAATACTAAGCAGGCCTAATCCTGTTTAGCTTTCAAGATCATATAAGGCCAGCTAAGTAAATACTAATGGAGAAGCAAGGCCTCTTTAGTCACACTTGTACTAAAGTGATCATGATTTATGATAAAAAGGAAATCGCAAAATGACATTTCATTAAATCATAGGCCCTGAAGTGAACTAAGGTCTCTTACTGTGTCTATTTGTAATCAAAGAGAAATAAGTGCTTTGGTGATAGTGGGAGCTTTCTTTCCATTACAAGAAGCTGGTGTAGATACAACCCTCCCTGAGTTTTCATAAGGACTGCAACTAAGGCAAAATTAAGAATCTTCTCTCCTGCCAATTACTAGGGTATTATATTTATATTTATTAAGTGTTTTCATATAATAAAAGAAAATCAAAAAGAAAGAAAACAAGAAAAACATGCAAGAAAAGAAAAACTAAAATTAAGAAGCATATAAATGACTTTTAAACAGATTAATACAATCAAATTGTCCTTCATTTCTGTTAACATTTGGCAAATTCCCTCATCCCCTCCTTTAATTCACATCTTTCCTAATCTTCAAATCCACAAATCATTTTTTATTTTTTCAACAAAAAATCCATATAAAGATTCCTGTCTTTCAAAAAAAAAAAATTCTGCTGCAGTTACCTGCATATCTATCTACCATATGTCTTTTTAAATTAATTGTCCATCAGCTCCAATCAGCAATATTAATCTTTAAATTCCTTTGTCTCATTATGTTAATGTGTAACCAAACTTTTTTAGCTTTCTGAAAACTTCCAGGAAAGAAGTGATGAAATGAATACGGCTTCAATGAGAGCAGAACGGATGATTAACATGAAATAAAGAGCCTGAATGATCCCTCCCTGGACAAGAAGTGGACTGAGATCACTCACAAGTGCTACAGACAGCTACTTCTCATGAGGAAACCACAAAATAGTGGTCTCTGATAAGTTTAGAGTACTAAGAGATGAGGGAACTCCATTGTGGCCCAAATGGCAGTTTGGCATCTTTTAAAAAGGACACAAGGTTCACATACTTCCTTTCTTAATCATTGTTGGAAATTATGCTTGTTAATTGCTTTTTGATTATTACAAACTGTCATAATGGCATAATTTACTACATTTGGGTGAGTTTCCTTTAATTCTTGGTGGAAGTTTTATACAAGGTTAAAGTTTTAATAAAATTCTTTTTGGGGGAAATACACCAAAAATGGTGGAAGTTATAAATGGACTAAGGATCCATATGGATTTGAAATAAAATTTGAAATTAATTATAAGAATCCTTTCCATGGGAAAATGTTGTTGTTTACAATATCTTATATATATATATAAGATATATATATATGAGATAACATTTCATAAGTCCAGCATGCTTGATAAAATGTCCTCTCATTTTTTTCACATTTCCAACACTGACTTGAAAGATCTTTGTCCATTTTTTATAGTTTTTCCTATGTCATGTTCCAATGATATATCAATTTATAAAAATACAAACCTCCTATCTAGTTATTTGAGTATTGTTAATCAGCTCTTTATTTTAAAGGAAACGAGCACAGTGCCAATGTTTGAGTATTGTTAATATGATTGGGCTCCCTGAGCTTCTGTTTCCTTTTCAAACGTAAAGAGTTCTGCAACAAAGACATAATCTGGAAAAGAGTTTTGGATCAGAATATTTTAGCAAAATAAAGGAAACAAAAATTAAGTAAAAACTCCAGAAATAGCTTGACAAATCAAACCAAAGCTAATTTGTCCTTATAACTAACTAGAAATTCAGTTACTGATCAAGGTCAAATATTAAGCTCCAAGGATCTCAGTAGACCTCATGTGTTAATATTGTACAACAACTTGCCATGTGAATCAACTTTAAAAAGAAATATTCACTTGGCATACGAAAGAAGTCTGAATCCAAGGTTGAGTTACAGCAAAATGGCTTGTCCAGTGCACCAGTTTAAAGAGGCCTTTAGGTGGTAATGGATCTATTTCACTGGCCAATCCTCATAGGTACTGTTGAGGCTAGTAGTCATTTTAAGGAGTTGTCAATTAAGTACAGCCGTGACCAAAAAATGCAGTCTTACTTCATTGGCCAAACAATAAAATAGTTTTTATAAATGTTATGTGACATCAATAGTGAATCATGGTTACTGAAATCTAACACAGCCTCCTGGTATCCTGACTCAACAAGTTACAAAATGTCTATCATTTGCTGAAGCAAAGGTTGGCAAAAGACATGTAGACCTCTTTCCTCCATTATTGTTGACTTTGCTCCAGCATTGACTTGAGCTGTTTTACTGCCTGAGGCAGAACAACAACTGCAACACATGCACAGACACACCCCTTGCTTGCAAGACAGGGAGTAGTCCTGAAACCTGGCAAGTTATCTTGGCTTAGGATGCTGAAAAGTCCATGACTATCTCCCCCTGCATTTGCAATAAAGATACAAGAATAATAAATGAAATTAATAACTATTTGTGGCCTTCTCCAGACAGGCTGCCTTTGACCAGTAGTACAACTGGCCCTTTTTTCTGTATGCGCAATTTTAAGCTGTATTTCCTTCCTTGTAAAATGAAGAAGACTTTAGGAATATTCTTGTTTGGGAAACAATTGTTTGAAATTTCAATTGGAATTGTTTGGAAAACAATTGGTTCAACTTCTCTAAAGGGCTTTAAACTAAAACTGGAAGGGAGGAAAAGATGAATCTTTGGGATCTAACCCCAAACATAAATTCCACAATAACCAATCAGACAGCAAGGAAGGGAATGGTGAGAAGGGGAATTCAGGTATAAAACAGGAGAAATAGGATGCAACACAAGGGTTCAGATGCCTATACATTAATACTCAAAGAAAGGGGGAACAAACAGGGTAAACTTAAAGTCCTAGTACAGTATATGAGGGCAGGTACAGTGCTGTTGCCATTACTGAAACTTGGTGGGGGTGGAACCTATGATTGGAATGTACTGCTAGAAAAATATAAATTGTTAAAAAAACCCAGATCTGACAAAAGGGAGGTATAATTGCATTTTATGCAAGGAATCACCTTTACAGAAATGCATAACATCAAGAATGATAGCTTTTGGGAATGGATTTGGGTGAAAATTAGTGGAAAAAGAAATGACATTGCTATAGGTGTATATTATAGGCCACCTAATTATGAAGAGGAAATTGATGAATTTTTTACTATTCAGTTAGCTAAAGTATTCAGAAAACACACTACTATATTAATTGTTGTTCAGTTGCTAACACATCTGACTCTTCACAACGCTTGACCATAGCATGCCAGGCTCCTCTATCCTCCCCTGTCTCCCAAAGTTCGACCAAATTAGTAAATATAATAAATAAATTTATAGTAAATATAATAAATTAATGGAGGTCTTTAACTACCCTGATATCAAATGGGAGACAATCTCTGCAGCAAGTGGAAGATCAAATAGTTTCCTGATGTGCCCAGCTGACACTCAAAAGATAGAGGAAGACTAGTGGGTTAACTATACTAGACTTAATTCTTATCAATAAAGATAAAATAATAGAAGGAGTAACAGTTGTAGGAATCCTGTGGAGGGGAGTGATCATGTTATATTAGAATTCAACATAATGTAGGCACAAGTAATTGAACCAAGTCATACTAGTGTTTTAGATTTGAGAGAACTGATTTCAACAAACTAAGGGAGAGATTATGAATTATTCAATGGATTGAAATCCTAAAGGGAAAAACAAATCAAGATGCTGGGGAAACTGAAAAATGAGATCATAAAAATCCAATCAAACACAATACCACAGAGAAAGAAAAACAAGCGACCCTAGATGAAACCAGAATGGCTGCATAAATAACCTCCTGACAAACTGAGGGACAGCAAGGACAAATATTAAAAAATGGAAAGAAGGACACATATCTAGAACAGAATACCAGCAAATAACCTGAATCTACAAGGATAGAATAAGGAAAGCTCAGAATGAAAGAATGCCAAAGATAACAAAAAAGGATTATTTTAATATATAAGGAACAAAAAAAAGTCAAGGAAATGATCAATCCTCTAATGGGAGAAAATGGCAATAAAGTGACATGCAGCAGGGAAAAAGTGGAATTGCTTAATTCCATTTTTGCCTCTGCCTTCACGCAAAAAGGAAAAAATAGTCCAACCTACCAAAGCAGCACCAGGGGAAACAGAACAGGAATGAAGGTCAAAATAGGCAAGAAACTGATAAGGAAACTTCTATCTATTCTGAACAAGTTAAAATTGCCAGGACCAGATGGTTTATATCTCAGGGTTCTGAAGGAGCTGGCAGAGTTTTTAACCATTGAATAGAATCTTTCATAGCCCCTGGAACATGAGGAATAGCTAGAGGACCAGGAAAAAAGTAGGACCAGGAAACTATAGACCTCCCAGCTTGATACCAATATCTGGGAAAATCCTAGAAAAGATAATCAAGGAGAGATTTGTGAACATCTACAAATGAACAAAGCAATTACTAGAAGACAGCATGGGTTTGTTAAAGAACAAATCATGCCAGGCATACCTTATTGCCTTCTTTGATGAAGTGACTAAATTAGTGGATCAGGGAAATGCTGTGAGTATAGTATATTTAGTCTTTTTTATTTTTTATTTTATTTGGTTTGTCAATTGCTTACAAGATAATAGGTATAAGTAAAAACATAGTTATGAATACATGGATACATATAAGAAAAATAAAAGAAACAATAAGACAGGGATGCTAGGCACGTTGGGGCGCTTATGCATGCCCCCTATTACAGAGAGTATCATGCCTAGGATGCTTTACCAGCAGCAAAGCAACAAAGAATTCTGTGATACTGTTAAAAAAAAGAAGAAACCCAACAACAATCAAATATTTTGGTATGAGTGTCTAAGCAATAGCTGTCAGACATGTGAAGTCTGCTGAAAAAGGCTCTTTTCTGTTAAAAAGCTTGTGTCAGAATACCACTTTTCTCTTATCGTTCAATTTATGTTTGGGGAGGGTAGAGAGATATGAACTGCTTTTTCAGGGCACATTGGCTAGGCAGGATTGTGTACTAATGCAATACAGTTTGGAAGGAAGGAGGAGAAGGATGGGAAGAAGAATCCAGGCATCCATGGGTGGGCAAGTACTGAAAGATGTGTCACAACAACTTAACACAAGCTTGGCCCTTTATATATCTGCAAATATATAACTGGATCTTGCATTTGATGACACAATACATGTTTCATTATTTTGGCATCACAGTGGTTAGAAAGAATGCCTGTGAGTGTCTCTGTGCTTGATAACAGGTATTTTCCCTTGCCTTCTTCTGGAATATTAGATAAAATTGCAAAGTAGTTTAAATGTGCTAGAAATTTCTGGCAGTTTGGACTAGAATAGGGAATCAGGGAAAGGCTAAAAGATAATTGACTTAAAAATAAGACTATAGGCTTCAAATGTTGTGATAAGAGTAGACTGACTATACTTCAGCAGATATATCTGGCTAATGGATCCAAGGATTCTGAACCATTCTATTTGTGTCAGGATTGTTTTATTTTTTCAGAGTTATATTGTTGAACATAAAAAGTTGAACATAAAAAGTGAATAGAAACCTTTCTGTGCTTTAACTTATCAGTTTTGTTTTTTGTAAATATTGATGTTAAAATTAATTTTAATATGCATGGATGTCTTTACTATTGGGCTTATTGTGATTGCCATTCTGGCAAGTCAAAATAAATAAATGTTACACCCTGTAGTTAAAACAGGTTGCCCACATCTACAAAATAAATGACGATCCACCCTTCCTCTGTGCCATATCATTCCACTCTCATCTTTCCATTCAGTCCCTTTCTGGACTTACTCACCACATGAGCCTCTTCTACCCAATGAAGTTATCTTTCTAGCAGTACTTTGATGGTGCTGCTCAGTTTTGAGATGAATGTATGCTCAATATGTCCATATGCATAATCTAATTCTGTTAAGGAAACCACGTGAATAGCTTGGAAGGGACTGGCCTATTATAGAGGAAAGCTGTTTCATTTGACAGATGAAGCTCACAAGTTACTGGAATCTCTGAAAATAGAATTTGGTCCAGAGAAAAAAACAAAAAACAAATATAAACTCTTGTCCTGATTGCATTCTATATATGACTAAAACTTTGCTTGAGGAAATTGATGTATCCCGGCGTCAGCTGGTGTGTTTGTCAAAAATTCACATCCTTTCATTTTATGTTTGTTTCCTTGAATTGTGCTATCCCAGGTCTATGTCTTCACTCATTAACTATTAACATTAAAAGTGTTATTCTAACAGTGACCTTGCCTTTATCACTGTTGGTTCTTCCCCAGCCGCTCAAGGTTAGGAATGTTCAATGGCATCCAATGAAGTGGAAAGAGGCTAGCATGAAATGTTCTTGCTTTTTTCCCCTGTTGCAGCAGCCTTCACCTAAGTCAGTGCAAGCAGGAAATTCTGTTTTCAGTTGTGCATCTATTTAATTCTCAAGAAAAGGCATGCGTTTGTTGAAATTTATTTAGTTAGGGTTTTGTTTTGATGTTCAAATAGAGCAAGGAGCAAATATATTGCATGTTTGCTGTCAGCTTATATCGTTCTGTCTTTGATAACAGCATTATCAAAGCATTTTACAGTTAGATATAATCACTGAAATATCAATATACATGGGTTGCATTTGCATTCCTTGCCTCTTTCAAAGGACCTTGGGAATGGAATAGAAGGCTGATTAATCCCCCAACCCCCCAGGTATAAGGCATCAAATGGGAACTGTTGTGTTGTTGCATGCTTTTCCTTTTTGTTGTTATAATGCTTTATTTATCCAAAGTTGTGTATATTCTGGAATTCAAGCTATCATTTAGGTATTATACAGTAATATAGGAGATAATCTTTGCAACTCAGAAGTGAACTTTGCAATCCTTGATGCTTTCTAAACTTGGTTGTTTGCTTGCAAACATTTAATTATCCAACTAGATAACAGTACTCTACGTTATCCAGTAAGTATGTGGTGAGGAAGGAATATAAAACTAGTCCAGCATCTTAACTTTTATATTTACATTCTAGTACAAAATCAATTATACACTGAATATATAATCAGCTGAAAACAGAGGCAGCTTTGTTAAATTACAATTGTCCCTAACAGAATAATGACATATATTCTTCATTTGTTGGTAGTTGTCCCAAAGCTGCTTTCTTTCAAAAGTCAACTGGACTTTCTTGTTTTTCCTGAAAACATTTTGCTTCTCATCCAAGAAGCTTCTTTAGTTCTGACTGAATGGTGGAGAATGGAAGGATTGTTTGTCCATGACAGCCATGACCTGGAAAACGGAGAATCTTCATAGACATTTGTTGGTGGTCGGTGGATATTGTTGCCACCATAAGTACTAACATTTTTGGTGTTATTACTACTTTTTGTCCTCTTCTAATGTATCAATATTGAGCTATAGTCAATATTTGGAAAGGCCACCTGCATTTTAAAAAAGTGTTTTACACCTCAAGACCTTAAACCCATAGTGAGAAAAATGGAAGTGGCTTCTACAACTTTTCCCATTCAAGGAAGTCCTTGGGGCTGTCTGACCTTGCTTGTCTTCTTTCAGATGTCCCATTACCCTAACTAGGTAACATTATCAGTGCTAGTCCTTCCTAGTGAGGATAATGAATCATCTGCAAGAAAAAAAGCAAAGCTTAGAGAGTACCAAAGAGCCCCCATTTCAATCCTGAGCTACAAATATTCTCCTTTATTTTCCTCATCAGCTGCTATACTAATAATGTTATAACAAGAAAAGCAACTGATGATAAGCAAAACCATCAGGTCAAAACAACAACTTGCTAGTACAACATATAAACAATTTTTTTTGTGTGAAGACCAGTTGCTAGGCAGGATATTATCTCTAATAGACTGTACTAGGAAAAATGAACATATTAAATGAAAGTGTAGATATTTTAATTTGGTTTTCAATAATGAAGTAAAACTTGTCCATGGACAGAATTGATATGTTAAGCCATGGTTTAGATTCCAAATAATAACTTGTAATTCCAAAATGGAGATAAACATCTAGCGTTGTTATCTGAAATCAGTATGCTTCTTTGGGAACTACTTGGTAAAGAAATATATTTGGTGGCATTCAAAATGATTGGATAATGGTGCTCTAGCTTTCATGACAAGTTATAGTTTGGCCTGCTGTCGGCAGGGGTGGGATTCTACCATTTCGCACCTATTTGCTAAAACCAGTTGTTAACATTCTAAGTAGTTCAGAGAACCGGTTGTTAGAAGAAATTACTGGCCTAATCCTCTAAGGAAGGCAGGAAGGAAACATTCTGGTGTTGCTTACAGAAACTGCCTCTCC
>JANHFN010008501.1:0-17019 GCA_032468175.1 Toxicocalamus goodenoughensis
CACCCACACACACACACACACACACACACACACACACACACACACACCCTGGTTGCTGGCTGCACATGTCTGCCTTGATCCAGAAGAGAATCTTAGAGTCTCGGTGCCAATTAGCTCACTAGTTTTGCCTCCTTTTCAAAATTTTACAGCTGGATGAGCTGATGGTGAAGAGGAAAGAGAAACTAGATTCGGTCATTGAATTCAGCCTTGCTGACTCCTTGCTCATCCGGAGAATCACTGGACGGTAACTGTCATTTTCCTTGGGGGATGTTGCTGTCTTGGGCAGCTTGAGTAGGTTCCCTTTCCTCTTATCAGGTGAGTGATGAGATGGTGGTGGTCCTACAAAGCCAGGAGCAGAGTGGGTGGAAATTTCTTGTAAAGGAAAGTTTGCCCATTTAGAAGAAGCCCACTTTGTAGCACAAGGGGAAGAGATCAACCCGATGTGGTCAGTAACTAAAGAGGAAATACCTCGAATCTTACATGGGGAAACATATGCTGCAAATGCAAGTTGTGCGTATGTGTGTTTGAGCATCTGCTCAAAGAAAATTCTCCATTCTCAGTGGCCATCACTGCCTGAATTTTACCAGAGTTCCAGTGATGTTCCCAGCTTATTATTCCCTCTTCGTACCCTTCTGTTTCCTTTTCATTTATGAAAAAATTCTTTCCTTGCAAATCCGCAAAGTTTTTAAGTTCTGGTGCTTGTAGACTAGCTTTGCCCCATGTAGTTGCTGCAGATGAAAGATGGGTGGGACTTTTCTGTGTTTCCCTTCCAGGCTAATCCACCCAGGAAGTGGCCGCTCCTACCATGAGGAATTCAACCCCCCCAAGGTCCATATGAAGGATGATGTATGTGTCTCTCCCTTTGGGGGTTTGTATTAAAATGCTTCTAGTTGATATAAAGCCTTGTGGTATCTTTGGGTGCTGGTGGGCTTCTAGAATTGGATTCTATGTTTGTTTCTAGCTGCTTTGCTTAAGATTTCCATCTTCATTGCTTTGAATGAATCATTCAAAAGTGAGAGGCAATTCTTACAGATTGATAGCTTTTGAATAGATGCTACATTGGAGGTGACTTAGGCGGTAACATTGATTGGCACAAATTGTGCTTTTCAAACTGGGCTAGTGATCCATGTCAAAAGAGAGTCACTTCAACCTTTTCTTGCTGTGGGGAGGCAAGCACGTAAAGTAACTGAATATTCCCTCGGTGGTTTTGAAGAAATCCTTGGAAATGCAGATGCCATGAAATTGGGATTGTGCAGAAATTACAATGTACAGTAAGTCTTGTGGTTGGGGAATGCTGGGACTTGAAGTCCACAGATTGTAAAGTTACTAAGTTTGTGAGACACTGATCTAGAGTATTTGGTAATCTGCCATTACCTTTCGATCCCCAATGATGATTAGCAAAATCAGGATAAATATTCAAAATAAGTCGTTAATTTTGAAAAGCAAGACACAATTGGTGTATGAGACAGATGTGATTTTTACATAGACAGTTCAACTTTGCTGCAGGTTTCTCTGTATTTTCGGGTAAACTTAAAACATTATGCGCAGAACTGTCCCCCTCCTGGAGTCGTGGGAGCGAGGCCCTACAGCAGCACAGAAGTTTCAGCAGGAAAGAAATAGCAGAAGTCTTTCCAGAGGATAATTTCTTTCTATTTCTTAATTCCTCCTTATCTTAAGCTACCTAGAAGCATATCCTGTTTCTATGTCTTCTAAGGCTCGGGACAGAATTCCCTGAGAGTTTCCCAAGAGTCTCTTACTATCCAACCTGATCCAGCTGATTGGGAATGCTGCAGATCCCCTCAGCTGAAAAGGGTTGGCTGGCAGGAAGTAGAAGGTGGGCTTTTTCCTGCTCAGTGGAACATCCTCTTCTCGGAGACTAGAATGGCTCCAACCCTGTTAGTCTTTTGTAGGGCCCTAAAACCTGGCGGTCAGAAGGGTTAGCTGAATGTGCTAAGGTCCCAGCTTCCTTGCTGTGCTGTGCTGTATATTTACTTTGGTTGCTTTTTATTGTATTCAGACCTTTTTAGTGTTTTAATTTCAATGTGTTTTTTCAAATTGCAAGCGGCCCAGACTCTTTGCCTGAAATGGGTGGCTATAGGAAATTCATTTATGAACAAAGGAAAATGCCAGAGGTGGGAGGAAGATCAACTGGCTCCCTTCTCTGGATTGCTTTCAAGCCAGGCCTTGGGAGAGGCTGTCCAGTGGCTGTCCATGCAGGCCTTGCCATGCATTCGCTGCTGGGAGGACCCCCAGTATAGAGAGCTGGAGGTGAATGGTTCCAGTTGGTTGGTCAAACAAGATGCAGGTAGTTCACAAGTTATGACCGTAATTGAGCCTGGCAATTGCAGTTGTAAGTCATGACGGTCCTAAAGAGGAGGGTCTCCATCTTCTTTGAAGAAGATACAGAATACTATCAGACATGGCATTTATGTTATCAATGGCTGGAAAAAAGGTAAAGATTCAGAATATAATTGGTATTGTTAAGGAAACAAAATAACATGGTGTTTATTAAGCACTAATTAAACATAATATAAAATAAATAAAACTATAAAAAATCAAGAGAGCCATCATGTGACTGAACCCAATCTTGCCACGTTTTGAGGGGCAGTCATTAAATGAATGCTGTAGTCATTCAAGTGCCCAAGTCATTAAGCGAGCCCATTGTCCATTATGGGCTGGTTTTATTGGATCCAGGAAGTAAATTCCGGTTTCTGGCGAAAGCATCAGGAATTGCAGTGAGGTGACTGTGGGCGCTACACCTGTAAAGGAGGGCCAGTTGCTGAATGACCAGAAAGCAGCCATGTGATCACAGAACGTTGAAATTGGGCCATAAGTAGATTTTCAGGGTTCTATCATAACTTCAGAGGGCCACTAAGGGACGGGTAATGGGTCAAGGACTGCCTGCAGGAGTTGTCAGTTCAACGCCAGCAGTGGCTTCATGCCTGGCGGAAAAGAGGGCTGCAGCGCTTGGGGATCGTCTCATCAGCCTGGGCAACAGCTCAGTGGGGCTTTGCACCTTCAGCTGCTTGAGGTGGCTTGAGGTCCATGTCGCGAAGGATCGGCTGCCAGGCTTGTCCAGCTCAGGTGGGTCCTTGGCTGGTGCCCAAGGCTGACAAATTGCTCCCTTTCCAGGTCACTGGGGAATCTCTGATCCGCCGATCAGATGACAACGAAGCCGCACTGAAAACACGCCTGAAAGCTTATCACACCCAGACCACACCGCTGGTGGACTACTACTCCCGGCGTGGAATCCATACAGCTGTTGATGCCTCCCAGTCTCCAGATGTGGTTTTTGCCAGCATCCTGGCAGCTTTCTCAAAAGCAACAAGTAAAGACCTGGTTATGTTCATATAAGGCTCTTCTCCTCCTTTCTCCTCCTTTCCTGTCCTCTGGGGTCAGCAAGAAGGAATGCCGTGGGAGTAGGAGCAAAGCAGGTGTGGAGAAAGGCTGTACAAGCAGTCCATTAAACAAACATGTGACTCTTCATTTGTAATGTATATTCTTTTAATATACGGCTATTTTAGGCTGTGTGTGTGCGCAGTTGGCCAGCAGGGGGCGCACTGCACTTCAGGCCGCCTAGAGACTGGAAACCTGTGCAGGCAAAGTGCAGAATTGGTTAAATCAGGAAATGGCTGCAGTTTCTGCTTTTCCGCCTACGGACCCACCTTTACAGCAGTCCTGAAAGCCCCACCTCAGTAGAAGCGGGAAGGAAAGTGGCTGGCCACAAGTCTAACTACCAGCATGGAAGGCTGCCTCAGCTTAAACGGGAGGCTATGGAAGCAGATTTGTTCGCTTGTGTGATTCACTGAGGTTTGAATTCTTCTCCTTTTCTGCCTGGGCCAAGTGGAACGAACTGGCACCGCATAAGATGCCCCAGGGCAGCAGCGTTTGTCCCACGCAATCATAAGCTGGAGATGAAAGGAAGAGGTTTTGTAGGCAGCCCAGAATTCAGAGGCTGCTTTATCTGTCTCATTTTTTAAGAAATAAAAATGCATGTGGTTATGGTTCTTTAGAAGAAGGGACTTGGAGATGGGAAGTGGGTGGTAACATTTCTAAGGGCTTGAAGAGTAAAGTAAAATGGGGAAGTTGGTACAAAATTGCCCAATCTGGACAGTTTCTTTAGGATGGAGAGTTCAGATTTTCTTCATGTGGAATTCCTGTGAAGAAGAATAGTTTCTGAGGTCAATGATCAATCTGGGAATTCCACATGGGTTATGTGACGTCATCAGACTGGTGGATTTCAACTCCCAGAATTCTCCAGCCAGCAGCGTTGAAATCCATCAGTCTGAAAGTGGCCAACTTTGGGGACCTCTGACTTAACCAATGCAAGAAAGCTGGCTCATGGTTTCTGAGCTGCATCGAGGCCAAGTGGCTGTGCCACGGGGGTCAAAACCACAGCACTGGCCAGTCTTCCTACTTGGGTCTTTGGTTGAGCCTCTTGTGCCCCATTCTGGTGTCCCCTGGAACGGAATGGCGGCTGCCTGGCTGCCTAATGCCCTTTTGTTGGGTGGGCCAAACAGACCCTTTTCCCTTTTCTGTTTTTGCCTCATGGGATTTTTGGCTAAGAGCCTCCGCTGCCCTTGAGCCCACCTGGGCTCTATGCTCGGTGGCCTTGAGAGGTGCTCCAGGTCCTCATGGCCAACCTGGCAGCATCTGGGAACAAGCAGGGAGGGAGCTCCTGCACTCTTGCCTCCCTCTTGGAGGTTCTTGTTGGGCTGGTTTGGTGCAATGTTCCTTGGCTTCCCTTACTTCAGGCTGCCTGAGAGGATGGTTAGCGGCTGGTTGGCTCTGTAGCTGCCTTTGGGGGTCAGAAGGGCAGCCAGGTTTTAGGAGGATGGAGAAGTGGAAGAAGCATTTCTCTCTTGGCTGACCTTTGTTTCCCTTGTCTTCCTTTCTTTTTTCCTCCTGCGATTTATGTTTCTATGCTTCTCCAAGAGTAAATTTCTCCCTTTGAGGAATTCTCAGCAGCAAAAGCCACAAAAACCCATCTCTTGCGGGGCAAGGGCAGCACCACAAACATCACAGGTCACAGAGGCCTGTTTTGCAGCCTTTCAAAGAAAAGAAGGCAGTGAATTAACGGCTACTAGAAATTACTTGCTTTAGCGACATATTTGCACATTGGTGAACATTCACAACTTTACAATTGCAGATGTGATGGATGGCCACATAAATTAATATAATAAATATATAAAGCTATCTTGTGAATCTTAAGGGTTCCAGCTCCCAGAATAGTTAACTGGCAGATATTCCATTCCCCACAAATGTTCAAGAAGGCTATGATTTGGGGACCAAAGGCAGCTGATTAAGATAAAACACTTCAAAATTTCTACTCCCAATTTTACTTTTGCTTTTCTCTGAGCTTTTAAAGAACATTTACATTTCAGGTGAGTAAGCAGCAGTCTTTGAAGAAGAGAGTCTTCAACCGTTTAAAGTGATCTGGTCCCCATTTCCACAGATTTGTTGGCAAGATGGGTTCTCTTTAAACCAGGATGTCTATCTTGGGAAAGGTTCTCCTGCCCATGGGATGCAATGAGCAAGTGCTGCCTTCTATTGGCCCTTGCCTTGGTCTCTGGGAGTGAAGGCAACACATGTTGCTAGGAGGCTGGTGCAATGAAGCAGAGCTCGCAAGAGGACCTCTTCCCCAACTTGGGTCCCTCTGGAAGGCTCCAGGTTCCCAGGTCTTGGTAACTTTGGCAACACTGGGAATTGCAGTCCCAACTTGCTGGCAGGCCATATTAGATTAGAGAGAGAAAAAAAGACTGTTATTGCCTTGTTGCCCTCATGGCCAGCATTCTGAGGAGGCCTCTGTTGAGCATAAATGCCATTTTTGCCAAATAAAGGCTGTGCTATAATTAATGGCAAAGAGGGAGCTGGGGCTGTTCAGCCAAATGGCAGCTCAGTGACCCTCCCTCCCCGACATCCTTGCTGCCAATTGCTTGCTGTGTGCATTACGAGGTGCCCTGAGATAAATGCAAGAGCAGACAGGGCCTCATTGCTTATGAAGAACAGCTATGCAAGCGTCTGCTTTGCCTCTAAGCTGCACATCTCTCCTGCCTGCCTGCTCTGAAATCTGGTTTGTTATAAGTTTTTAAGGATTGTTTCTCTTCTTTGTATTTGTCTTCATTCCAGCCGGGTGATTCCAGCCAGCAGACAGCCCACGACTGCATCAAACACGTCATGTCCAACAACTGCCCCCCCCACCCCCAGCTTTGCTCTTGGAACAGAGGGTGGGGGTGGGATGGAGGGCCTCGTCCAAAGAGGGAAGGAAATCGCCAGAAGTTGGGGTTCTCTCCAAAATTGCACCAAGGGGGGAAATCCTGTTTTTAAAGAAAAGCAAATCAGGAAGACAAGAATAAAATGTCACCGCAGGCTTGAGGGGCAGAGCGCTTTCATTATGACATCAGTGATTTGTAATCTTTCAAAAAGGGAATGTGTAGCAGTTAGGAGAGCAGGATCTACCACTTGACCGCTGGGAGTGCTTTTTCTCCTGATGATTTCCAGGGTTCCAGATAGATGACCTCTCAGTGCTGTTCCCAACATGCGTTTGAGGCTGCCATGCAACGGAGCCTCTAACTCTGGGCCCAGCCTTTGCCTCCTGCCCAGGTGGCTTCTTTGGGCTGGAGAATCCTGGGTGGGAAGATCTCTTTCAGCCACCAGGCAAGTCCATACAGGGACTCTTCTAGGAAGCTGGCTTTGAACTCCTGGGACAAGGGATTCTCATCCTGGCAGCTTGGTGAGCTAAAATGGACTTCCAGCAGTTCATGAGGAAAGGCCTATTTTACGCTCTTCACAGGCAGGGATCAAAAAAAGCAAAAGGCTTTCTCAAAGTTTTTAGTCACAGGCATTTGAAGCCTTTCCCTTTCTGAGGCCAACACTTTATTTTTTCTTTGCACTTCATGGACCCTTCCTTCCTCCCTCAAACATTGAAGGCACAAAGCCAAGAACCTCCTACCTCCTCCCGCCTCTCAACCGGAGTGGTTGCCGATTTCCACTCGTTTGTTTTCCTTTCTCCAGGACTGCTGTGCAGCCTCAATAAAGTAGCTGTCAGTATTGGGCCTGAGCCATTTGGTGACTTGATTTTGTCCCTGGGCTTTTGTGCAGAAAGGAGTGATGCCAGATTCAGGGCTGGCAGAGAGGCGCCCAGATGCTAAAATTGAAAGGGATGATCTTTTAAGCAGGAAGTTTAGTTATGGATGAAAAACTAATTCCAAGCCTTTTGATTATGATTCTCACCAAGAGCAAAGTTTCCAATTGTTTGGCTCACGATTCATAGAACACAGAACAATGGAGTTTTCTAATCTATCCCCCTGCCCAAACAAGAGACCCTAACATTCTGGACAGATGGCTCTCCAGTCTCCTTAAAAGCCTCCAGTGATGGAGCACCCACAACTTCAGGGGTCAAGTTGTTCCACTGATGAATTGTTCTCATTGTCAGGAAATTTCTGCTTGGTTAGTTTCCAACCATTGTTTCATTTATTGCCTTTTGGTGCTTTGGAATATAGTTTGTCCCCTATAGTAGCATTTACTGTTTACCCTAACCCTTCCTTTTAACACCCCTGTAAGTGCTTCATCAGGGTGGAGTCAGGATAACTGAATGGAGCTGAGCATTTACTGGCTGGATGCCCTTCCCTGACGCCTTCCTGGTGTTCACAGCAGATATCCTAGGTAGCAGCAGATATTTCCTTTTTTGCACCAGAGAGAGAAACATCTGCTGCTACCTAGGATTGAGCTCACAGCCTCCTCATTGTGAGGCAAGAGCTCCACCTCCAGGCCATCATGCCGCTCAAGTAGCACGCTGTCATTAATTTGCTATAGCTTTGCTTAAATCCCAGCAGTGGCTTTAAGGGTTGGAAGCACCTCTAAACAAATGCAGAATACTTTCTATGTTGCAGCATCTGAAAGTTGGAAACTTCTGCTCCTAAATACCAGGAAAGCCTATCAACCCCCCCCCCCCAGCCTTGTATTCTGTGGAGTTGTCATGGTCAAGCTGTGAAACAAAAGACCCCCTTCAAACTTTGTCTTGGTGATACATTTGCTGACTGAGAGAAAAGCCGTCTCCACCTCGGAGGGCCTGCTGGAAAGAGAAGGACAACATTCTGTGCAGTGGTTCTAGCAGCCTTCCCCAGCCCAGAGCCCTCTGGGTGTGTGGGACTACAACTCTTGGAATCCCTAGTCTCACCCATCAAAAAGTCATAACAGCCTCACAGGTTGCAAGCGACAAAGTCAAGAAACTCTGAGAATCCTATCTGGCCTTTTCTGCTTCCTTGTGGTTCCATCTCCTCCAAACACCCCTCCTTCCAGCCCAGCTGTGCTCAGGGGGGATAACAGAGGGCTTAGTGTTTGGAGCAGCCTTGAGCTTCCTGGCTTTTTCAACGTCCTTCCTGTATTTCCTGGGTGTTTGGATGGCAAAGGAGAGAAAGAGAGAGAGCCATTCCTAGCCTGGTTCCTCCCAGGACACCTGGCCTTTCTCATGTGGCAGAAAAACCTATTCTGCCTATACAAGTAGCTCGACAATTCATTTAATGATTATTTGAAATTATGACCTCAGTGAAAAATTGTGACTTGTAACCAGAGCTCACACTTACGACCATTGTAGGCACCTGATCAAAATTTGGGCATTTCATAACCTGCATGTATGATTGCAGCATTCAGGGGTCACAGTTGCAATCTGCAATTTTCCCGGGGGCTTCCAAAAATAAAGTCAATGGGGGAAGCCAGATTCATTTAATGACCATGACAAAAAAGTTAATGAAATCGGCCACAGCTTATCAACCACATCACTTAGTGGCTGGCCACAATTGTGGCTGTAAGTGAAGGATTACCTGCATTCAAGCAGCTGAAAGCACAGGCATATTTCCTGCTGGTGTCTACAGTTCAAGTTGCCCTTACACACCCAGAGAGTTCGTTCATTAACATGGCTGATAGATCCCCAGTCTTACTTCCAGTAGCTGGGACTCCAGTCTGGCAGAATAGAGTAGCAGAGCGTAGCCCCCCCAGTGTGAGTCCTTTCATGCAGGCTTTAAGAAGCTCACAAGCTGCAGTTGCCAGAAGCGTGGATGATGCTGAGGACCAAAAGCTGGAATTCCCCACTTGTGCTGCCATAGCAACTGTTTCCATGGGAAATGGCAAACATGCGGCAGAGCTGGAAGGCGAGGGCACCATTGGCTGAAGAAGTAGCAGGAGGGGCTGGGGAGAAGGGATGGCTCTTGAAAGCCAGAGCCATCAAGAGACAAGTGACTAAGCAGTGAGGAAAATCCTTCACTGTCTTTCCAACAGAGTGGATGCTCTGATTCTTCCCTGATTTTTTTCTACGTGTGTTTACAACTTTTCCCATCTTCAGCTTGGGCCGTACAAATAGCGAAAAAGTTTTAACACCCTGGAAGGCATCAAGTTACCAAAAAATTTAGGTGTTATCCAAGTTGCCTGTTAACCAGACTTCATCGCTCTTCCAACATTGCAAAATTCTCCCCTTTGTGGAGAGAACATTGTGATTAGCAGGTTAGTTAAGTTGGGTGACATGCTTGTTACACAATTGTATGCAGTTCTCAAAACTCGACTCAAGAAACAATTGATCAGTCCTTCCTCAGGAAACGAAGGAATACAATACTGAATGGGATGCCACAAGGTTCAGTGGTGGAGAAAATGTTTTTTAAATACTGTATGCATCTGGCACAAAACTGGGTGGGACAGGTAACAGACTAGGAAACAAAATTCAAAATCATCTTGATAAGTTACAGAAACAACTGAAATAACATTGAAATTTAATGGAGACAAACTAGTGCTTTATTCAAGAAACGAATGCAAAATACAGGATCAGAGATATGGCTTGTTAATACTTCTGGGGGAAAATGGTGCCATGGACAAATGCTTGCAATCTTGACCTCAGTTGTAATTGATAGCTCTTCCAAGGTGATTCTAATAATGTCTTTGATCCCATTCATCAACCTCAGTTGTGTTCTTGCGTTGGCAGTTATACTTCTCAACCTTGCCAAGCATATTCATTTCACATCACATGCCCAGAGTTTGAGTTTCTGCTTGCTGATCTTCACCTCAAGAACTTGGTCAGCCGTTATTTCAGATCAATTCTGTCTATCTGCAGTTGCTATTAGTAATCATTAATAATCATATACAGAGAAACTTATTTTGCTTATTGTCTAAATGCTTAGTTTTATCATAGTTTACCATTGGAAAAGCATTGCTTCAGTTCTTCTGATCTTTGTTATTGCAACGTCCGTGTTCTTGTCTATCATTGCCTTCTTCCTCTTCTTCTAGCTGTCCCTCTTATGTAGTTTTAAGCCCAAGACACAATACAACCTACCATGTTCATTAACTTGCTGTTATGCTTCACAAAGGATAATGGTTGATTTTTTAGTGGTTAACAATCTAGATTTTCATTTTCCATTTTTACTTTTATTAATAAACTCTTCTATGTTGTCTTTATTTCTTGGCTAACAAAGTGCTGTTGTCTGCGTATCAATTTTTAGTTTCAATCTTCTGCATTCTGGCACAGTTCTTGGCCTTGCTTTAGTTAATGATGCAAAATAAACTGCCACACATTCTCCATTTTCCTATCTCCATTATCCATTGCACCTGTCATAACTATCTAACCTTATAGCCTTCTGCCCTTTCTGAAGCCTATCTGTTCATTTGTAACATCACTCTCCACATATTCTTCCTTTGTAGGATCTGGACCAAAAATTATTTGTTTAAAAATGTGCAATATTTATGTAAGTCACACATTATTTTATAACTGCTTTTTTACAGCATTAGCAAAGCCCTTTTCTTCCAGTCTGAAGGCTGCATAGTGTAGTCCCATATTTCTTGACAACGAATTGTTCGCACCTTAGCTGATGCTTTTGTGCAGCTTTCATCATTGGTGGGTATTTTTTGGAGGAAATTACCTATACCTGGTGCTTTCCTATTTGTAGCTTATTGCTTATTATACTTTTCTTTGAGCCAAGTTGGTTTCTGAATATATTTTCTGTCTGCAGACCTTGCTGTAGTCTTGTTTGTAAAAAGTTTCCATGTAATCTTCCCAGAGAATATGAGTGAACCATATCAAGTGGCTTGCAAGCACATTTTTAAGCTGCATCAACAGAAGTTTGAAATCGTGGGACATCATCTTTATCTGTACTGGCCATCAGGACAAATCAGGTTCTTTAAAAAAAAAAAGGTTAGCTTCTTAAGCTAAGTAGTTGGTAAGTAAAATAGTCCTTACAGTCTGACTTCAGCTTTTCTTTGCTTTGCAGAAATGCAAGCATTGCTTGTAAAGTTACCTTTTCAGCATTGCAAATGGTTGCCAAACAAGGCAGTTGCTAAAGGAGGATCACCTGTAATGGTCTTCATAGGGAGGCAGAAGCCTTTGAATGGCCTGAGGAATGTACTATAGGATACCAGTGGAATAGATAATAAACCTAGACCTGTCCACCAACTGTCAGAAAAATAATAATTTGGGTTTCTACAATGTGCACAGATTAAGATTCTGTGCCACTAGGCATGGCTGAAAGAGCTCCATCTTTGCCTTCAGGTGTTGGTGTTTTGGCAGCAGTAGGAAGATGGCACCTGTCACAGGTGGTCCCAGTCCCTTCAGCATTTGCCTCAATCATAAAGTATTTCCTTTTCCAATCGTGATTCTCTGAGAGCCTGTTTAGGAAGACTTGTTGAAACAAAAGGGGTGGAGCACAAGAATTTCCAACAGGGAACAATTTCCCATCTGCAACCCAGCCTTCTTCATTTCCCTTTTAAACTTTCTTTCAGTGATTGGGAAAACCAGTGGGTTCCTCGACTGATAACCAAGCAGCGTTGCTCATATTATCATTTCCCAAATCCTTACTTCCCTGGGAACTGAGTATTTCCATCCCCCCATCCCTTAAAAGATCTCTACCAAACATAGTAAGTTAATTTTCATGCTTTTCTCGGCAAAGAAATCAGGAAATATCAGGGCTGCAAAGAGGTTCCATCATGACTTAGTCAAGAAAAGATCCTCTCAATCCCTTTGCTGAAGAACCTCCTAGTTTTCTTTCTGCCTCATGCCAGGAAGGGGCATTTTTTTGTATTTTTCTCTTAGTTGAAAATTGAACAGGTAGGTTTTTCTGAGGAGGACACATCTTGACTTTAGGAAGCACAGGAATGATTCAGTTACAAAATGGCTGCCACCTCAGGTCATAAACACTTGATGCTCAGAGTCAGAAGGCTAATTAAATCCAGAAGCTTTTCTTGTGAATAAGTCTGAAACAGCATTTCCTTTTTAATATTGTTTTAATTAATTTTTAAATGGGGTGTAATAGACAGACTCTTAGGGAAGAATCCAGAGGTGCTGGCTTCTCTTGCAAAAACATGCGTTGTTTAGCCTCTCCCAAACGCAGAACAAATGGCTTCCTGGTTCCCAGGAGCTTCCTTGGTCTTAGGGTGGGAATGACGGCCTTCCAGGGGTGGGCTTGTTTCTTTCATGATGATTCTGCTGATGGCATCATGGTTCAGCAGCAAAAGAGGAATGGCAGCAGTAAGTCCCTTCGATCATCTTTTGGCGATCTCTCTGAACAAAACCAATCCTCGCGTTTCAAAAGAGAATTATTTTCTATTAGAAACAGAAATTGGAAGAATGCATTATCTTCCCCAAACCCTGCAAAACCACTGCATTTTCCTTAATTCAGAGCTCAAGGCAGGCTTCTGGCAAGCCAATCTTGGTTTAAGCCAATTGGGGTGGAGAGAGGCTTTTAACCATGCCAGGTGTCCACCTGCAGCTGCTTCTAGCTACGCGAGTGGGAATGTCCCCCAGCTCACCTCACTTCCCCTTTCCAAAGAGTCCTGGCTCTGGATGTGAACCCGTTTGCTCTCACAGGGACGTTTTCTGCTCACGCTCCATCTCGTCCCTGTATTGAGGGCTGAGATCCAAAAATCTGACCTTGAATGCAAGAGATTCATTGGCTTGTGTTGGCTCCAAATGAGTAGCTTGTTCCTGCTGCATTTCCAGGCAGCCTTGCTAAGCATCCACTCCCCCCCCCCCGCTCTGCAAGCCTGACTGTGATGCCTCCAGGCACAGTGCAGTTGAACCAGAAATGCTCAAAACTGGAGGGGCCCAGAGATGCACCTTCAGGTCCAATTTCCTGCTCAATGCAGGAAGGCTGTTTCGAACCTCCTCAGTCCAACCTTTGTGGGCATATCCAGTGAAGAAGAGCTCCTGCCTTTCAGGGTCATGGGTCCCCTTGCCAATATGCTCAAGCCATCGGGGATACTTCATGTTGAGCCAGAACCTCCCTGCCTGTAGCCTAAGCCCATAATTCTGCCTCCCGGTCTTTGTGACAATACATGTTTGGATCTTCGGTTTAATATTAAATGGCTTTTCCCCTCCCTCAGTTTACTCTTTTCAAAACAAAGTATATCTTCTGAACCCCCTTTGTAGGATTTATGGTGGTTTTGAGTCCTTGATCATCATCTAGCACAGGGGTCTCCAACCTTGGCAACTTTAACCATCTTTGTCTCAGCTACTTTTTTCTGAACTAAAAACCAGCACTTTAGACATTTAATGTTAAAAAGGAGGCCATCTCTTGACTGCCTATGACAAAACATGCATTGCACAATCCCACTTCCAAGGATTGGCTGCAATTCACCAGAGCCTCCACTTCCCCAAGTACATTTGCAACTCTTGCTCGCTTCAAGTGAAAATTCTGCAGTTGCCCATAGCAACCCAAAAGGCGATGCAGCTCTTCCCACAGAAAGGCTGTTAATTGCAAATCATTCTTGATGAAAGAGGAAATTACTTTGCTAGGCATGCAAAGGGAGCAATCAGAAATTAAAACTGAATTTTTAACCTGGGATGTATCACCAGATAAGTTTGTTACCTTCTGTCCTGCGTGGAGGAGGAAAGAGAAAGGAGCCCTGAACACCCAGGCAGGTTCTGGCCTGCAACCTCTGACTTCTGGCAGAAAACAAGGAGGGAAAGAGGGGCTTAGGATGCAATGCCACCCAACACCCCACCCTTGCATTTGCTACATGCATTTGGCAGAAGACAGAGCAATACATTTTTCCGGGAAGCACAAAGGAAGAAGGGTATTTATTTTCCTTGGGAGAGATGAAGAACAAAGCTCTGGCCTACCATATGTGGATCCACTTCTTTTCGGGCCACCATGTTGGCTGTCATGGGGAAATAGTGAACCCCGTGATCCCTTCACTAGATTGCACACTAAGGTGAACACCAATCAAGGGGGAAAGGTGGACAACGCCACAGGGATGCTAGAGGGAGAGGAAAGCCATCCCTGGGTTGCCCTGACCCAGCTAGCAGGCAAGGGCTTCCAAGTGGGTTTAATCCTGAATGCAGTTTGGTGGATGAGGGAAGCCATCGGACAAGAAGGGAAGGGAAGATTATCTAGGGTGGCATTTCTCAAACATGTTAGTCTCAGAACAACCCCTCCCACTTTTGTTTTGGTGCCTTCAAGTAGGTGTTGACTCCTGGCAATTGCCTGAATAAGCCCCGGCAGTTTTCTTGGCAAGATTTCAGAAATAACTTGCCATTGTCTGTTTCCTAGGGCTGATAGAGAGTGACTGGCATAGAATCCCCCAACTGGCTTTGTGCTTGAAGGTGGAATTAGAACTTTCGGTCTCCTGATTTCTATCTTGCTGCTTTAACCACCAGGAACCCTTTGCCTTCTTAAAAATAACTGAAGGCCCCAAAAAGCTTTGGTTTATGTAGATTATATCTATAATATTTACTCTATTAGAAATCAAAACTGATAAATTTTAAAATATTTATTTTTGGAAAGAGTCCACCCTTTCAGAAGCATTCTTCTAGGAGTTGAAGATTCTTTTAAGTGGGTTTATAGTCTCAATGTTACCCTGCACTGAACATGTACATAGCATTAAGCAATTGTTGGGTTGGGTTGGCTTTGTTGGTTGCATGAAGTCAACCCTCTTGGCTCATAATCATGGTTTATGCTTTAATACTCCATAGTTTTTTAAAAAATATGGGTTAAGATGGATGCAGACCCAGAAAAAAAGCAAGTAGATGGAATTACATTCCTTGGTGCTATTGAGAGGGCCAGTAATTGTGAGTTCACAGTATTTTGAACTTGGAAAGGGAATTATTCAAATCTATTTAAATATTTCAAAATCTTCCTGTCTCACTCATTTTTTTAAAGATTAGAGAGTCCCCATTCTGTCATCTGAGGCTCCTGAGATCCCTTTTTAAGAAGAGATTGGATAACCATTTGTCTGAAATGGTATAGGGTTTTCTGCCTAAGCAGGGGGTTGGACTAGATGACCTCCAAGAACCCTTCCAACTCTGTTATTCTATTCCAGGGGTGTCAAACTTGCAGCGTCACAGCGGCATCATGTGACATATTGCAACTTCCCCCTTTGCTAAACCGAGTGTGGCCGTGGCTGGCACATGACTCATCCGACCCTCAAGCCACGAGTTTGACAGCCCAGTTTTATTCTATTCTTATCCCTCTTCTCTGACCTGTGTCAATTTCCCTGAAACCTTCTTGAAGTTTGCTGCACCAGCTGGCTGTGATTCTCCAGGAGTGGCCAATGAAAGCAGAACATTTACTGCCTGTGATTTGGAAACTATTAGCTTAACATGGAATTCAGTTTTTTGGCAATTGTTATCACCTCTTGGCTCAGCTTCACAGTTCTTTCAAAAGTTGCCACTAAATTGTTCTGATCATAACTGGCATCAAAGTGGTGCAGCAAACAGCTTTAAAATAAAATAAAATGATCCTGTTAATTAAACTCATTACTAAACAAACTAGGTAGTCTTCTGTCTTGGCTAAGATGATGACATCAAGGTGAGGACTTTACCATAGGAAACGGGACTGAAAAGTATATTTGCACCTTACTATTGGATAACTTTGGAAAATTGCTGGCTTAAAGTTGCTTGAGTTCTGATATTTTTTCTGAACTAGGATCAGAGGTTTTTTTTTATGAAGGGGCAGTGATTTGGTTCACTATTTGTTAAGTCATAACTGACACAGTACCGGATAGACCGTAGTGATTGCAGTAACTGAGTGGGCTAAACCAAAAACCATACAAATCCAACTATGGCTTGCTATACGAAGACCATCTGTACTGTTTGTAGGTGTTACCCACCGGGAAAGAGAATAAAGACCCCTCCATCCCTTTCACAGACCTTACCCACTCAGGTGCTCTTGGAATGCTAGCCTAGAAGACAGCAAAGGCATCAGAATGACTGGGGTGGGGTGGAAAACTCAGCCTGAGCCTTAAAAATAGCAGCCAAGATCAATACATGGTTGCATATTTCTTTTTTAAAACTTAGAATTCAATATTCAAGGTTATACAATTGGAAATTCTTAGCTTGAGACGGCAGCTGAACACGAGTCACGAACCAAACATCTAATACTATCTTTAAATCAGCTAAGTTTAAAAAGCTATTAAGAGCCTTTTCAGGCTCTAGAATCAGCAAAAGGATGTGAATGAAAAAAAGCCTGTGCAATTTTGCAATTTTAGCATGCATGATGGGGACCATAATGTTCACGTTCTAAGAAGTTACAGTTCCATTTTATTACACATGAATGTGATTTTGGAGGGAAAGTTGTTGGGTCCAATTCTCTCCTCAAGGAGGGTGGACACAAATTGGAAGTGGTTCAGAGGAAGGGAAGACAGATGCTTAGTCCTCTGCAAAACTTGTCTTCTCAAAATGAAATGGAAAGAAGTGGAAATAAATATACGGTTGTGTTTCTCAACCTCAGCAGCTGCCATGGCTGGCTGGGGAATCCCGGGACTTTATTTATTTTATTATTTATTTTGTCAAGCGATTATAAGATTACACGTATAAGTATAGACATAGTTATGAGTACATGAAATGAATACATATAAGAAAAATAAAAAGAAACAATAGGACAGGGGACGGTAGGCACGTCGGTGTGCTTATGCAGGCCCCCTATAGACCACTTAGGAAAGGGGTGAGGTCAATAGTAGGCAGTCTTAGGGTTAAAGTTTTTGGGGTTTGGGGAAGAAACCACAGAGTCAGGTAGAGTATTCCAGACATTGACCACTCTGTTGCTG
>JANHFN010008502.1:8462-20604 GCA_032468175.1 Toxicocalamus goodenoughensis
GTAATAAGGGTTAACGGAGAGGCAGTTTCTGTAAGCAACACCAGAATGTTTCCTTCCTGCCTTCATTACAGGATTAGACCAGTAATTTCTTCTAACAACCGGTTTTCCGAACTGCTTAGAATGTTAACAATCGGTTCTAGCGAATAGGTGCGAACTGGTAGATTCCCACCCCTGATAACACCTCTCAAATTGAATCCTTTCCCTTCCTGGCTGGGGACGAAACTGGAGAGTTTTTGCATGCACTCAGTCACAGTTTAGAGCTTAAAGGTAAATCATTTATAAGTATGAAATCATTTCTTACGTACTGAGATCCAACCTTTGCAATGGGAAGGAGAGTAAGACGACAGTAAATAAATACCATTTCGCAGTCCAGTCCGAAGAGGGGGCTACTATCCGTAACCGGGCCGTTGCAGAGGGTGTGGACAAAATGGCTGCGGTCGGCGCAACCTGGAGGGGCAATGGAACAAATGTCACATCTGCAAAAGGTGTGATGACACAAAGGGGCGTGGCACAAAGGCAGCACAGTCAGATAATCAATAAGAGTCCCTTTATTAGCTCCAACTTTGCCCCCAAGATCCTGGTTACTTTGGAGAAAAACTCTCCCAGGAACAGCCTTTGATTGTAATGAATCAAGTCCAAAACATGGTCAACAAAAACTGTAGCTATAAGTCCACTCAAGCCAAAATGCGGTAATTAGTTTGGCAGGGCAGGAGCAAGAATTCCAGATGTAAAGGCACAGCAAAACTCAACACGGTTGGGAAGATGCCAGGAACACAGATAAGCAAAGACAACACAGGATAAAGTCACGTTTGTTCCTAGTAGCCTGTCGCACGCAACCTGCCTTTCTTATCAACTATCTTCCCAACTGTGGCTAATGAAGGGAATCAGGGCCCTTTCTTCCCCCATAAGCCACGCAACCCATGTTCTCCATTCCTCCCTGCGTGCCCTAGGATGAAGAGTGGGTGGGCCTGGGTCTTCCTCTGAATTCCCTCTCCCTTGTTCTACCTCTTTCCTGCTCTGCCCAGCTGGACATTGCCCTTTTCCAGCCTCCTCCACAGTCTCTGACAGGGGCATGACAAAAGGTATGGATAGCCAGCACTCTGCAGCCCCTGGATCGAAGACATGGATTATTGTTGTTATGGTTTGTCATACAGTCACATATTAAGTCCATCCGAAGGATGTGGGATAGGGAGATGTGTATGTTTAATGGTCTTAAAAGGTCTCATTGTAGAATGTAAGCTGTTCCAAGTAAAGCTACCTATTGCAATTGACTGATGAAGTTGTCAATGCCAACGATGTTCAAATGGTTATTTATTATTTATTATTAAGAACCATGGTGGCACCGTGGTTAGAATGTAGCATCGCAGGCCAACTCTGCCCACTGCCAGCAGTTCAATTCTGACTGGCTCAAGGTTGACTTAGCCTTCCATTTTTCTGCGGTAAAATGAGGACCCAGATTGTTGGAGGCAATATAGGCTGACATTTTTAACAGCTTAGAGAGGGCTGTCAAGCACCAAGAAGTGGTATATAAAGGCTATTGCTCTTAAATTTATTTGCCACCTATCCTGCCTTGCGGCTATACTCTAAGTGGTTCATAACCTAAAAAAAAATAAAAATGAAGAAATTAATTAAATAAATAAATAAATAAATAAAAAGGATGCTAGAAACCTAGGCTCTTGGGCCAATCATGGACTGGAAAGAAAAATACACCAGCTTAGAACTATCATTCTGTTACCCTTTTGAGAGGACCAGACAATAAAATGAAGACCACAGTTTTATTTATCTACATACTACTAAAACTTTCAATCTCGTGCCCTTTTAACTGGGTGAAATGGTGCATCATAGGACAACAGCTTTTGATCCAAGGTACCTCAAATGGGCTAATGTGTCCAAAGTCCCTCCTGAGAGAATTAAATTTGGGGAAGTTATGGCTGCTACGGCGATCACGGGATATTCAGTTTCAACGTTCTGCGACAGTTTCCCAGGCACTCTTGCAATCCCTCTCTCCCTCCACCATTAAGGAGCAACCATTTACCTGCCGGCAGGGCAGGGCAGGGCAGGGGAAGGGGAGATTTCCAATTTTCTCTGCCAGATTCCCACAAGAAAACTCAATGGGGAAGCCAGTGGGAAGTCGGAAGTAGCTTCTACTTCCACTGCTTTTTTTTGCTTACCTGTGGTCATTCTATTTCTCCATTTAGGCAAGGACATATCTCTGAAACAATGACCCCAAAAAGGCACAGGTAGCTTAATTCAAACTACTAAAGTTATGACCTGTCCCTCTTCTAGACATCTAGAATTCGATCATAAATGTGGATTTTAAAACAGCTTACCTTCTATGGGGTAATCATAGACGCGCATCTCCTCATGAGTTAAAATATAACTGGAGAGTCTGCAGACCTTTTCTGTGTGTTTCTGAATTATGGGAACTTCATCCCTCTCTAAAACTGAGAAAACATTCACTCTAAATATCTGTATTAGCATTTTTGCCCCTTTTCTGTCAGCAGTCTCTTCAATGTGTTATGAGAAGACAGAAGGGGGCTTTAACGTGTCATTTGATTTATTTTACCGGTTAGATTGATGCCTCTTTCAGAAACACTAAATGAATAACCGTAAAATAAAATCAAGCTGCAAGACCAGCAATAATAATAATAATAATAATTAAAAAACACATTTTCATTCACATGTGCCAGTTTGCTGTTTAATTAAGTTCTGCCCGAGACAGTTTATTCTGTTTATTCTCTGCTTGGAAACGAAGTCCTTTAGAAATTAGGGAATTTTCAAATGAATCTGTTTTAAACAGCCCAAATTTCACAATTTGACTGGTCTATTATTTTTTAAAAGTCACCTCAGGTTTATAAAAGGCCAAATTATTTGCACAAAGGGACATATTGTAGACTATACAGATACTCTTCAACTTTAGTGGCTGTCTGAAACTACGTGGGTGCCGTATAAAGTCCAGTTCTCATACTTATGACCAATTCTCACATGTACGACTGTGGTGTTCCCTTAACAACCATGATGATTTGCTTAGCAACTATTGTAACCATGTCGTGAAACAAGGTCAGACTGAACTTACGACCATGGATCCCGATTCGACTTATGACTGCAATGGCTTTCCGTAGAAATTCCAACCCCAATTGCGGTCATAAGTTGAGGACTAGTCGTGTGCATTGCATACCAGCCCTGTCTGCTTGGATTTTCAGAAAATAACAAAAGTATAGATGAGGGAATTGAAAAGGAATTTATTTATACCTTCCCTACTGAGCTGTTGACTGTCGTCTGTGCCCAATCCACCAAGTTTTTCGATAAAGTCACCAGAAAGGGCAGGCAGAGAAAAACGCTGATAAAACATAAAACAGACAAATTTTTTTTAAAAAAAACAAGACAAAGAAAATGACATAACATCATAGTCCTTTCTATATATTCTGACAGAGGAAGGGGGCATTTGGAACCTTCTGATGAAAGTTGCCTCCATTAACAACAGCGGTCGTATACAGGGGTGGGATTCAGCCGGTTTGGTCCAGTTTGGGTGAACCGGTAGTTCCGGTGATTAGTTGGCTCTGCCCACCTGCCCTTGCCCTAGCCTGTCCTATATTTCCGTGTTTTGCTGTTCTGACCAAGGCTGATGGAGACACTAACAAACACATGTAAGTCCCAAAACCCTTTTTTTCTTTATTTCAACAGCTGTGAATTTTAGTCATTCACAGCCCGTAATGAGTCTCAAACAGTTTGTCAACAATCCCATGGAAGTCTGCCAAAGTCCTTCAGGATAAGTCTGATAAGCACGCACCTTTATCTTCCTTGAAATGCTGCCAACGACTAAATGTCCCATTAGTTATACAAGCACAAATTCAACACAGTGCTTCAGGTTTCAAACCGATCAGTATGAACAAAGTTGCTTCCTGCAAAGGCTCCTGTCCCTTTGCTCCTCCTTTATGTCTTATGGGAGGGCCAATCACCTCCAAGTCTTACTCCCGAGTCACCCCTTTTGTCTTAACTGTTCTTGCCTTCTGGCAGCTCTGCGCATGCGCGCACTGGGAACAGGCTCCCAAGGGTCCTCTGCCTCACTGCTGTCAGATTCTGGAGGCTCCAGATTCGGCACAAACTCCCAGGTGGCCCTGGCATCGCTGTATCATATACAGGACCCTCGTCCGAGCCCTGCCCACTCCTAGATTGGCCCATGTTCCTCCCCTCTGTCTTCTATCCCTGCTGATGTTACCTAGCTGGGTAATAAAACATCTGCAAGCCAACCATGAAGCTCAGAGAGCCCCACGGACCCCATAGGATAGCTCCTTCACATTCTCCTCCTGACCTGTCGTTCCCGTGGGATCCCCACTTCTCCCCTTCCCTCACTCCCGTGCTTTGATATGCAGGAACTTTATATTACATATGGAATTTATCTTATGATATCTGGGAAGTCACCACGAAACTGAAATGCTGTGAACCAGAAACAAGTTTGTCTTTGCACATACAATTGAAGCTGCAATCCTGAATCTATTTTCTGGAACAGTGTTTCACAACCTCAACAACTTTAAGATGTGTGGACTTCAATCCCCACAATTCCATTCTGGAGTTGAAATCCACGGATCTTAACAATTGTTGAGATCAAGAAACACTGTATTAGAGGGTAAATTTCCATTGAATCAGATGAAATCAGCTTTTGAGTAAACAGATTTGAGGTTGCAAGCAGAATGATACTCTTAATTGTTTCATTACAACTCTTAAATAATTGGTAGCACTAACTACAAAGCACTGATGATATTACATAGTTTGGTAATGAAATGTCTGCAAAAAAACTCCCAACCAAGCTCAGCAGCAAGGACCTCACAGTCTTAAATAACTTTTGAATTCTTCATTATATCTATTCAAGAAAATGTTGCCCACATAATTGTCCCATACCCAATAGTGAAAAAGTATGAATAAATAGTTGGGCATGTTAAGTTTTTATTGCACACGATTGATACAATGCCAGTTGCATTTAATGTGATTAAGCAGGGAATGAGAAGCTGCAAGGGTACATGCAGAAATAAATACCCTGATTTCCACCAAAAAGAAATGAAGCATGTCTCAGAGGCCTTTATCTTCTCTTGCTTGGCAGGCAAGATCTGGATTTATGTATTTATTTATTCTTTCCACTGCTTGGCTTTGTTAAATGCAGCCAATTGAATTGCTTGACTTGGTAAGTAAGAAAAATATTAGCAAAGACAAAAAAAAAAGGCTTGGCAGGATTAAGGATGATGAAGTTTGCAGCTAGCCAACACCCCATTTTATAGAGTTTATGTTGGATCTTTGGTAAACCTTTTCAAAATGTTTGGGTCTGCTGCTAGTCGCCAGTGTCCCAACTGTTGGATGGTATTGGCTGTCAGTGTGATGAAGTAAAGTGGAAATCTGTGTTTTATCTTGGAAAAAGAAAATGTGGAAAAACAGGCAGGGATTTCGATTGTTTTGGATTGAAAACGCTGTCATAAAGAGGCAGAGACACACTATCTCCTGTCCCAGATCTGATGGGTGTAAAATATACATAGGTGGTGGACACATCTGAGTTAAATCTGAGAGAAATTTCTTAATGCTAAAAGTAATTTGGCAACAGAAACCCTGGCCTAGAAGAAGTGCTTAACTTCAAAACCTGGACAATTCTGTGGCCAGGGTGTTAGAACTCAGTTGGGTAAACTATGGTCCTCCAAATACTGCACCTCCCATTATTCCTGCCCATTGGCCTTGTCAGCTGAGGCTGTTGGGATATGTGGTAGAACACTTGGAAACTCTGAAGTTTCCGATCTCTTGTGCTCTGGATTTCTTGCATTGAAGTTGTGAATTCTCCAACACTGGAGGTTTTTAAGAAGACATTGGACAACCATTTGTCTGAAATGATATAGAGTTTCCTGCTTGAGCAGGGAGTTGGACTAGAAGACCTCCAAGGTCCCTTCCACCTCTGTTGTTCTGTTAAAGTGGTTGAAATAGAAATCCTCCAAGGATTTTCCACATATTTATGACTGTGCATGTATATGGGAAGAACCTAACTTTTTGTGTATAGCATTGACCCTAAACAGCAACACCAATACAGTTGCTGTTATTAATTAAGTTTGTACATCACCCAACCATTGTTGTGCACTCCATTTTTTAGTCCATTCTAAGTAAAGCAGTGAATATTAAATTCTGTCTGGGCAATTCACATAATAGATGAGAGATAACATTACACAGAAGAGTCAACCTTTCCCAAACTGGTGGTCCCAGATGTTTGGACTGCTACCTCCAGCTTTCCTATTTGTCTACAGAAATTGAGAGTTGGAGTCCCAATACATCTAGAGGGCACCAGACTAGGAAGTACTGCCATATGGGTAGTCCTTGACTTATGACCACAATTGGAACAAAAATCTCTGTTGCTAAACAATGAGATTAAGTGAATGGCACCTGGTTTTATGACGTTTTTGCAATGATTGTTAAGTCAATCTAGCTTCCCTTATCGACTTTGCTTGTTGGAAGCCCCTGGGAAGATCATAAATGATGATCATGTGACCTTGGGAAACTATAACGGTCTAAGTACATGTCAGTTGTCAAGTTCCCAAATTTTGAACACCTGACCATGGCGATGTTGCAATGACCTCAATAACTTTTTTCAGTGCTATTATAACTTCTAATGGTTGTTAAACAAATGGTCATAAGTCAACGACTATCTGTGTTTGAAAGTAGGACTGTGGAAATTTGTGGAGGTTCTCAGTCATCCAGGTCATGGTTGAAAATACAGTTGTCTCCTGAAAAAACACCTTTATGATTGTAGAAAATTCAATAGGAAGATAAAGGATTATAAGGAAAGAAAGCACCATGGGGCTTGACATTCCCCATTGACCTTAGCACCCAGTGTGTGCAGTATACAACTGTAGACTTTGTAAGTCTATTCTTACAAAGTATCATGCCTTCCCATTTAAATCACAGCCCTTATTTCTAAGTGTACCATCATGTGAGTGAACCAGCATATTCAAAATTTATGTGAATAAGAATCTCATTTTCTTGATGCCAAGGCACCCATTCTCCTGTTGGCATATATGTATTCAAAATACCATCTTAGAAAACATGATTTTGTGAATATTTTTAACAGCATTTGGTTGATGTCATAATATTCTGAAGGGCTCACTTGTAACTGGTATGTTCATTACTCAGCAACAGCTAGTTTCTTACTTGTTAAGTTCAAGAAAGTTCAAACTGCATATTATTTTTAAATTACCTTCCTTTTCAAAAGAAATAGTTTCAAATAAACATTTCATATTTCAATCTGTGAATGTTTAGGCTGCAATAAATAAACATCTTTAGACCCCCGTAAGATTCAAGCTCTCTCAATACACAAACATCTTTCTTAAATCTGTAACGCTGCAATTTTAAATTTTGAATTTCACAAGGATCTAAATCAGGGGTCCCCAAACTTGGCAACTTTAAGACATGTGAACTTCAACTCCCAGAATTCTCCAGCCAGTTGAAGTTCACAAAAGTCTTACAGTTGCCAAGTTTGAAGACCTCTGATCTAAATGTATGTTTAGGACTGACTAGGATACAAAATTCAGCTTCCTGCTCTAGATGGTGCTGTTGAGGACAGAGAAAAAAATTGAAATCCAAAAAAGATTTATGTTTGTTTTCACACTGCAGAGTTCAGGCAGAATTATTTTTTTTCTTCAGATCTGTAGAGAGATTCCAGGAATCCAAGATGATATTTTCCACAGACAAAACAAATACTCTGCCTTTTTGTACCTCTGCCTCCCACAGTGACTAATTTCAGAGGAGCTTCAGCAGAATGCAGCATATGACCATAGGGCAATGTTGTAAAAAATGCAATAATAATAATTTATTGAATGTATGTGCCACCCAACTTCTCATCCCAGAGGGTAGCTATCCAGGTATCTAAAGAGCTAACTTGTAAGCAGATGGAAACACCTGGCCAACCAGGTCTCAGTAGCTAAGCAGGATCAATTCTGGTTAGTTCTTGGATGGGATACAGATAGTCCTCGACTTACAACAACTTGCTTAGTGGCAGTTTGAACATCACCACTGAAAAAAGTGCCATGACCATTTTTCACACTTAGGAAGGTTGCAGCATTCCCATGGTCATGTAATCAAAATTTAGTTGCTTGCCAACTGATTCATATTTATGTCAGTTGCAATGTGCAAGGTCATGTCATCCCCTTTTGCGACCTTCTGACAAGCAAAGTCCATGGGGAAGCCAGATTCACTTAACAACCATATTACTAACTTAATAACTGCAGTAACTCACTTAACAAATGTGCCAAGAAAGTTCATAAAATGGGACAAAATTCACTTGACAAATGTCTCACTTAGCAACTGAAATTTGGGGATCAGTCGTGGTTCTAAGGACTATCTGTACTGTAATAGTACTGTACTATAGACCTATCTTAGGTCGATAGATTAGAATAGGATTTTTTTTAATCCCAGAAAATTTCAGACATTAACATTAAAACATTAAGAAATTATTTGGAGTTTCTATCAAATCTCCAGGAATCAAACTTGTTTTGGAGAGTTTGTTTCCCCATAAGATCTGCTTTAAAATACTTGCTTAATGCCCACTAATCAGATCAGTTCATCAGTTCAATGGGGCATAAGAGACTGATCTCTTATTCTTCTTCTCAGTTATAGGCTTCTAAGTGTATCAGTTTTTTTCTTAAAACAACTCTCCTTCAGGCATTTTTTGAGAATGTTCTTGTGCAGCTGTGTGATTCCTAGCTGATTATTTTATTTATTCTTTGGAGCTGGTGGATACATTTTAGTCATTGGCGAACATTTGATGTTCCTGAATTCCTATTGCGCTATTCTCTCTGCTGTTTTAAAATATTTTTTTATTTTTTTAATAACATATTTTGCTGGATTGCTCACCACTCTGAGAACTATCAATGGGTAGCATAAGCATGCAATAAATACACTAGCATATTAAGTGTCATAGATGGTGATAGCATTGAGCATGTATCATAAAATGTCTGCCACCCAGGTGGGTTCTTTTTTCACAAAATGGCTGCCATATTGCATGTGCTGAGCCACAAAATAACCATTTCCTACAAGGAAAAAAATAAATAGGTGAGCTAAAGATCTTCCCAGAAGGCTTATGTACAGGTAGTCCTCAACTTACAATCACAATTGAGCCAAAAATTGATGTTGCTAAGTGAGAAAATTGTTGTGTGAGTTTTAACAACTTTTCTTGCCACATCACTGCAGTCGTTAAATTAGTAACATGGTTGTTAAGTGAATCTGGTTTCCCCATTGTCTTTGCTTATAAGAAGGTTGCAAAACATGACTCTGGGACACTGCAATTGGCATAAATGTGAGTCAGTTGTCAAGCATCTGAATATAAATCACATGACCATGGGGATACTGCAACAGTCATAAGTTTGAAAAATGGTCATTCACTTTTTTAAAGTGCTGTTGTAACTTTGAACAATCATGAAGAAGATCTGTTGAACTCATCATTTTCTCTTCTTTTCCCCCTTTTACAAACACATGCTACTTTTTCCCAAAGTAATTTTCCTTTCATTCTGACCTGCAGCATGTTCATTTTTATGTTCCATTAATGTTTCTGTGGTCTTTATTTTTTCTGGAAAAATAAAAATGGCAGCTACAATTTAGACATTCATTTTGGAGCATGACCACTTTAATCAACAAGAATCCATGGAGGCTTGCAGATATTAAGAAAGGTATTTTAAGTGACATGAGCATCACTCTGGAAAGCTTAGCTTGAAAGAAATATTTTGCTTTTGACTATGAAAATATGTTGTAATGTATTTCATGAATGCTGCCTCTTAGCATATGACCCTGATTTTTTTTTTAAAAAAAATTACCTTTGAGTAAATAATGCATTGAAACAGGAAATATAAGGAGATCTATACTTCAGTAGCATTTCTCATGCTTTAGATCCTGGTTTTACATTTGAAGAGATTTCAGCCTGAAGGATTTTAGTTGCCAGAGAACTATTACTAAGTATCATAGGTGATGCTGAACTATATTTTACCCCACTTCTGTATGAAAAGTATATTGCATATAATTATCAGATCTCATTCTGATATGGTTGATGTTGTTGGTATGCATAAGCCTCTCCTAGATATGAGATGTTCAAGGGTTTTACCAGAAACTCACTTCAGAGTTAAAGGATGCCATTTTTTATGTTAGCATTGAACGCAAATTGGGGAGATAATGCTTCTCCAGATGATGCTGGACTATGACTGGAGCTGATGTGATATAGTGGTTAAACTGCTGGGTTAGAGTTGGAAAAGCACAGTTTTAGTTCCACTCATGAGCTACCTGGGTGACTTTGAGCCAGTCTTATGCTCCCAGCCTAAAGCATGCATTAAAATTCTCTGTCGCTGAACATCAGGAAATGTAGCATCTGTCATTTGGAGACGGTTGCATTGCTGTTGCATTTATACATCTATGAATGTTCATTATGAGTAGGGGGAGCTCAAACAGCAAAGCATAGGACGGGAAGTTTCATCAACCAATCGGCATGCAGGATGTGTACCTCTGCACAATGCACAGCTGAGGTATGCTCATCAGCCTGTCTGCAGCTATCTGCAACCTAAGTATCTTCCTCCTCCTCTAGATCAAACTTTAAACTGCCACAATGAAGCCACCTTCTTGGCTTTATCATTGGCCAAAATATGCCCATTATCAGCACACGTTTTTTCTGGTAGTAGCCAACATACCAGCAGATGGGTTGGGCTCTGTGTCCCTCTACAATCACATAGCATATTGTCTTCTGCTAAGAACGTCTACTTCAGCACATTCATTTTACATTTAGGAACTCCAACTCTCAACCTGTTCAGGGTCCTCCAAGTAATACAAGTGAGGTCAGATCCTTCAGCCATATCTTCCTTTAATGTTATTCCTTGCTAGATTATTCCTTACCTAGGCTTACTCATCAAGCCCTTTGCAGCTTAGGTATGCAGCATTGCCAACACACAGTTGTGAGCAACTCTAAATCAAGCATAAGAGCCAATGCAGTGCAATGATGAAGATGTTGGATAAGGAGCAAATTGGTTGATTGATTGATTATATGCTATCAAGTCATTGTCAACTCTTGGCAAGCACATCAGTAAATTTTCTCCAGCAGGATCTATTCCAACCTAGTCCTTCAGGTCTTCCAGCTCTTCACCCATCTCTGCTGTAATTGAGTCCTCTGAAGGACCAAGTTGGTGATTGATCATCATGGAGAAATCATTAAGAGTTAACACGTTCTTGATGACACATAATCATAAATAGTCAGGAATGGCTTTGTTTTGAATCCAAGCCGGACCAAAATACGTATGTGTGCCTATGCCAGGCTACTTCTGCCAAGCTGTGTAAGATGATTCCTTTGAAAAATAGCCGAAGCATTTTTGTAAACAACTTTGGAGACTTGTTGGAAGTTTGCAAAAGGAGTAAATAACTAATTAAGATAGGCAGAAAGATAGTATTTCCCACAACCCTTGGAAATATCTGATGGAATTCATGAGAAAGAACCAGAGAAGAAAAGAAAGCATGAATCATGATTAACCTGTGGAACTTGCAGCCATAGGATATAGTAAGGATTACTGGAGGTAAGAGGTTAACACTGCTGGGTTAAGGCACTATCTGTTGTAGAGTTCCCTCTTGAAAAACTCAGGACCTCACATTTTGAACTAAGCAATGTCCTAAACATTTTAACCCAGATGGATATGGATTGCAATGCCTCAAGCTAGTTATAAATTTAAACTACCCCAGCAGCTCTGCTGGGAACTTGTAATAGAATTGAAATACTGCTTTAATCCCTGGCTTGCGATATCTGATTGCTCACTCTGGAAAGCCATGCAGTGATGGACCTTTTGCCTGATTCATCCTGGCTGTTCTTGGGTTTGTTTTGAAGCTGGGGAGATGGGAATTGATCGTTGCCTTAGTCCATACAAACTCCCAGTGTCTCCAATTTCCCCCTTTTAGATGTGCACTTTTTAAAAATGCAACTTTTGAAATTCAGCCAGCCATAACCAAACCATTTGGGAGTTCTGTGCATGTGTATGCGTACAGCTAACATTCCAGTTGCACAGCCTGGTGGCATTCATACAACTTGGTTACAGACTTCATTCTGAGTTTACAGAACAGGCTGGTGTTTCATCATCATTCAGGGGGGGGGGGGGGG
>JANHFN010008502.1:47681-58688 GCA_032468175.1 Toxicocalamus goodenoughensis
AACGGGTCTAGATAGACAGATTCATCCAAGTACCTGGGGAGCTGCAACGCCACCACATTCTCAACAACCTTCGCAAGGTTGTTGTCATAAAATTAGGCACGGTTCTCTTAACAACCGCCTTGCTAAGCAACCAAAATTCTGGTCTCAACTGGGGTCGTAAGTCAAGGACTACCTGTATATTTAAGAGCAGAAAAAGGTATGGGTACAGACATCACAGAAATCTATATTTGTGTCTTTGTATGTGTAGGGAACACAAGTGAAGGAGTGGGCTTCCTTTCACTGAAGCTTTATAAGCAGAGTCTGGATGCCCAGTCTGTCTGAGAAATTTCCTGCGGAGAGCAAGGAGTTGAAATCAATACTCCACACAGCTCTTTCCAGCTTGAAGATTTTAGGATTCCAAGTACATCCTGCAGTAAAGTTGAAACCCGATTTCTATAAACTATTGCATCATTGGGTTTTTTTAACACCAAATAGATTAAACTTGATGCATCGTCTACATCAGGATCATTGTTGGACACTTTTTTTTAAAGAACTGTGATAAAATTTAAAAGCTTTTAGCCGTTAATAGCACATTAAACTGAAAGGATTACAGAGTGTATTTCCAGTGGACCTGTAAAAGTATTGGGAAATTGTTTAGAAGGAAGTGCTACATAATTGAGATTACCATTTCATTAATAGCAGTTAAAATGCAAATTGGATGTATTGGAAAGAATGGATCCTTCCCTAACTGGTTCCACAGGATCTAATTATGAGCTTAAAATTTGCCTATTATGTCCAGGCTTGTGAAGATTAGTTTATTAAGAAATGAATAAATTTCAATCTGAACAGAGCTGGAAGGGACCTTAGAGGTCTTCTAGTCCAACCCACTGCTCAAGCAGGAAACCCTATACCATTTCAGATAGGCGGCTGTCCAGTCTTTTCTTTAAAAACCTCCAAGGATGAAGCACCTAACAACTTCTGAAGGCAAGCTGTTCCACTGGTTAATTGTCCTCACTCCTTAGTTCTACGTTGCTTCTTTCCTTGATTAGTTTCCATCCATTGTTTCTTGTCTTCCATTTTGATGCTTTGGAAAATAAGTTCTTTGTGGCAGCCCCTCAAATACTGGAATACTGTTATCATGTCACCCCTAATCCTCCTTTTCTCTAGACTGGCCATACCCAAATCCTGCAACTGTTATTCATATGTTTTAGTCTCCAGGCTCTTAATCATCTTAATTGCTCTTCTTTGCACTTTTTCCAAAGTCTCAGCATCTTTTTTTGTAATGTGGTGGCCAAAACTGGATGCAGTATTCCAGGTGTGGTCTTACTAAGGTTTTATAAGTAGGGTTTATATGTAAGTAAGGATAAGTAAGGATTTATTTCAATAGGATTATATTTTATTTCTTTCCTCTGTTTAAGTGACAAGGACATGAGAGAGAGCGGGAGAGAATGGTTTACAATTATTTTATACCTATAAAAATATAATTCATAGTTTTGTGGAGGATTCTGATGCAGCGCTAGTTGAATTCAGTCTAAGTTGGAAACACAAGTTTAATAAGTTCCTTTATAATCTAGAGCAGGGGTCTTTAAACTTGACAGCTTTAAGCCTTGTGGACTTCAACTCTCAGAATTCCTTGTCCAGTCATGTTAGTTCAGGAATTCTGGGAGTTGAAGTCCACAAGGCTTAAACTGGCCAAGTTTGAAGACCTTTGATCTAGAGAAATTCAAAGGAGGTGGGGAAAATTTATGGAGAAGTGATTTAACATGGACTAGGGACCTTGAGAAGAGCCAGTTTGATGTAGTGGTTAAGGCATCAGTCTAGAAAGTCTGAGATTTCTCATCCCACTTTGGGCATAAAGCCAGCTGGGTGACCTTGGGCCAGTCACTTTCTCTTAGCTTTAGAAAGAAGACCATGTGAATCACTTTGCCAAGAAAACTGCAGGGACTTGTCCAGGAAGTCTCTGAGAATCGGACACGATTGAATTGAATTTTTTTTTTTTTAAAAAGATTTTGGAGTCTTAAAGTTACCTTAAGGATGAGAGCAACATATATTATAATACCAGCTGCAAGAGGACAATTACTGGAGAGAATCACCATGGACAACTACGGGAGAGGGGAATACGTCCATCTTCTGCTTGTGAGCATCCCAGCGGCATCTAGTTGGTCTCAGCAAGAATCATAATGGATGACTGAGGCGAGCGAGTCTTGGCTGGATTCAGCAGGATCTCTGAGTTTTTATGTGCAGAATAAAATGGAACATAAAAAAACGGTGCCAAAAGTTTAAAATTAGTTCTGGTCTTCACATTTGGAAAGAGAAGAAAAAGCAATTATTGCAAAAACCTACATGGCAGCGAGATGTTTCCTTTCTCCAAATGTTAGAACCAAGGCCCATCCAATGAAGCTGTTTGGAAGGAGATTTAAAACAGACCAAAGAGAGGACTTCTTCCCATGGGTCTAATTAATGTGTTGAATTGTGGGGTCCTTGCTGTTCTCTGAGCTTGGGGGTGGGGTTTGCAGATATTTCATCACCAAATGGTGATGTTTCCTAGTTTGGTAATGAAGCATCTGCAAAAAAAACGCCAAGCTCAGAGAGCAGCAAGGGCCCCACAATTCAACTTTGAGCAACAAATGTTCTCCGCTATTGGTAATCCGTTGAATTCTTTAGCAGAAGACGTGGTAGTAGTTGAACGGCTTTAAAAGAAGAGCGCATACATTCACCAACGGCAGGCCTATTGAGACCTTGCTTCCTAGCTTGTCGGCATGCTTGCAAATACCTATTGAGGGAGAATAACAGTGGGAGAAGGCTGTGTCCTTCTCACCCTGGTTATGATTGTGAAAGTTGGGCCTTAAATAAGCAAGACAGGAAGAAAATTGACTCATTTGAGCTATGGTGCTGGAGGAGCTTCTGCGTATTCCTTGGACAGCAAAGGTGACTAACAAGCAAATATTGAAGCGCATAACACCAGGCATGTCACTGGAAGACAAAAACACAAAACTGCGTCTCATTTTTTTTAGCCATGTCTTGTGGGAGGATTCACTGGAGAAAGCAATTATGTTTGAAAGAGTTAGCAGTAAAAGGAAACCAGACCAACAAAGATCACAGACACCATCAAAGCTGACACCAGCCAGAACATAGAACAACTCAGAGAAGTAAGTACAAGATCGGAAGATGTGGAGACACCTGGCCCATTGAATCGCCAAGAGTCAGACACAACTGAAGAGATAACATCATCCTCTTTGTGTGCACTCCAAAGATATCTAGTTGGCTATTTAAATAAAAGATGTGTTAGACCAGGATGAAGACTTTGGATTTCTTATTCCTAAAAATATACAAAACTGAACCTGATAAAGAATATATATCAGAATCTGCTTCTTTTCAATCCACTGGCCTCCAGGATTACAACTTCCACTATCCCTGTTAAGGATTCAGGTAGTATGATCATAACCGCCATGCCCCAAAAATGAAGCTACAATAAAATTGTTAGCCTTTTGGCTCCCAAAGAGACCCAAAACAGTCGAACACAGCAATATTTCAGATGCTGGTTGTTTCTTCATAATCTCCAGATGGTGAGCTCTTTATTCCAATACTGTTGACATATGTTGCTTATCCATGAGATAAAACAGAGGCACAGTATAAAGGTCCTAATTTTAACTTTAGGCGCTGCTGCATTCCTCCTGACACATCCGCACTTGGCACTTTTCACAACCAAACAGTTGGTGCCAAAGCACAACTGTGTAGGCAAACACTGTTTATTTCATTCAGACGGAGGCAATGAGGCTGCGTCACTTTTTGGTTTGTCTTGGCAGACAATTTGGATTACGTTGCAAGGATTTAGGCTATCAGCTACCAGTCTCAGATGTGAGGACAATCTGGCTGCAACATCTGTCACACCATTGATCATCAGAGTTGATCTGACTGCCTAGGCAGGTGTCTCTCCTCCCTCCTCCCTCCCCACTCCCATATGTGAGTTCAACAATACATTGAGATTTTCTGTAACTGTGTTTTCAGTGGAAGAGAACAACCATCTCAGATAAAGAGTTTACTACTTTCCGGTCAAGAATATATCTAGCCACAAGAATTCTCCTGGCTTATGTCAATGTGAATTGGGCAAGCATTGAACCTATGCACGTTTCTAGTTTCTGTAATTTGGAAGTCAACTTAGCTATTCTTATAGAAAAAGTAGGGCAACGTTAAATAGCAAGGCCATAAAGAACACACTGTGATATCTTCTCATTTTTAGGACACAGGGATCCTAAACTTTTTGTCTATTTTAGAGAATAGATAAAAAAATTCATATCATGCACCCATTCCTTAAAATCAAAAGACTAAGTTTGTTGCAGTTGCATAAAATATATGCTCTTGCCATGCCCCAGATTTGATAGAACCAACATTATTCATAAGATGTCAAATTCATGTTTTAGAAATATAGTTCAACAATACAATGAGATTGCTACTATAGTATGTCTTCTCAAAATGGCCACTGATATAGACTGTAATTTGAAAACAAAACAAAGCTAAAGCTAAACAAGACCAAATCATATCAATTAAAGAACCTTCAATTTTCTTAACAGTACAATATCTTTTGAGGTGCCTCCCCTAATTTCCACTTTTAATGAGAGAGCCAATTTGGTATATAGCCTTCTTGTGGTATAGGAGGCATTGGGGATCACCATTAATGAATTGGTGGAACCCACTGATCATATATATATAAGATCCTCTCCACACATTAGAAAATATATCTTTGCGTATTCAATGACAAATGTGATGCCTTTCTAGAGTGCTTTAATTGGAGTAAGATTACTGTTGAAACAGTAGCTGCTATGAGCTAATACACAATGCAATTCCTTACCCAATTCATACATACCTAAACTTGTTTATCTAATCTACGTGTTAGTTTCCTCATTTGCCAAAGCAGCTGTAGCTGTTATAAAACAATCATAAACATTTAAAATGGAAGAAAAGGTATCTATACTACGATATATATGTTTGAGTATTTCAACACATCCTACATCAAGAAAAAGTTGTAACTCACTGAGCAGTGCCAAATCATCCTACCCTAGAATCTTCTGGAAGAGCTAAGTGTTCAAAGGGTCTAGGGCAACTCACCATAGACAACTCTCCACAGTCACTTTGCTGTGGCCAACTTGCTGTGAGAAATTTTCTTAATACAATAATAAATTAATACAATAATAAATGTATTAATCATTTCATTCGGTTACCTTTATTGGTGATGGTGTTTTTGTCAAAATGATTGTAGCTTTTACATTTCTGGATTGACTTTATTTTATTCTTATTGGCCACGGTTCCATTGAAATTAATTAAACTTTTATATTTGCTGAACTGTCCTGTGACAAGTTGACTATGGCAAGTAGACTGTATTGAGTTGTCCCATTTTGATCTTCAAAGCAGTTTTTTTTATTTTCAATGATTTTATTAAAGTTTGCAAATACAAAGATAAACTAATGCAAACTAAAAAATAAAAAGCAGAAAGAAATAAGAAAAAAAACACAAAAGAGAAAATATATAAAATATTACCTACCCACCTCCCAACAAATATAAACAATCTGACTAGTTTGCACATAGTCCTTGATTTATGACCACAATTGGAATTGTAAATTCTGTCATAAGTCGTTGCAGTTAAGTCAGACCCAATTTTACAACAATTTTTACAGTAGTGTTTTTTGGCAGAAATCAGCAAAACTTGAAAATCACAATCATGTGACTGTAGGAAGCTGCAGCTGGCTGTAAACATGAGCCAATTGCCAAGCGTCCAATTTGCAATTATGTGGATGTGGGGGTGATATGATGGACATAAGTGCAAACACAAGTTTTCCAAGGCTGTTGTAACATCAGATTGCCATCAAGTTAGCAGTCGTAAGTTGAGGACAACCTGTAACACCTTCCCTAGTACTTAATTTTTAAAAAAATCTCTTCTTCCCATATCTCATGCCTTATCAATAGTCAAATTACAAAACCAAACAGATCATTCTAATCAGCAAAAATCCATTAAGAACTTAATATTATAAGTCTCTCAGAGTTACCCTGAGATAAGTTGGGCAGCCAATAAATTTGATAAATAAAGAAATAAACTATCAGAAATACTAACATTTATATTTTTATTTTAATTAAAAAGTTCAATTTTATACTCAAGCTTTTCCTCTAAGAAATCAAGCAGAAGACATCTCTCCTGACTTATAAACAAATCTGGAGAATCTGTATCGAGCTAAATAAGGGTGATCCTTGTCTTCTCCTTAATCTGAGGAGGAATTCTGCGGAGCTGTGCCCTTCACCAGTTCCTATTTCGGCAACTGTAAAAAAGCAGTGTTTCACTCAGTCATCCGTGCTCCACCTGAAGCCCCCTGTCTTCACAGTTTTTTCTAAATGACAACAGGGTCAGGACCTTAAGGATTTGGGAGGAATGATTATCCATAGGTTCAGGACAGCAGCCAAGAAGACCTGACTTTGGAATCCCTCAAGGGGCCTTTGTTTTGCTGAAAATACCTAGAACGGGTGTCAAACTAAAGGCCCGCAGGTCGGATATAGTCTGTGGGGTGCTTAAATCTGCCCGCGGGGCTGGCCCAGACATATCAAAGGACTGGTCTGCAGTGCCTCTGCTGGCCAAAACAAGCTGCATGGAGGCCTCGTGAGGCCCCTGCGCAGCCCGTTTTCAGCCTCCAGCAACACTCTGTCAGTCAAAAACAGGCCACACAGAGGTCCTTTATGGCCCGTTTTTGGCTGGGAGATGCTGCAAGAAGCCATGGAGACCAAAAATAAGGTGCAGGGGCGGGGCGTGCAGCCCCCTGCACCCCGTTTTGGCTGGCAAAATACTGCAGGAAGCTGTCCAGCCTAAAAACAGGGTGCGGGGAGCCTCGTGGGGGACCTCCGTGCAACCCTTTTTTGGCCAGGAGAGCGCTGCTGGAGGCGTCTGTCCCATCTCTTGTGTATTATACTCAACTAAGCATTACAGTCAGTGTTGGATGTATATTTTGTGTATATTCGTAGATATTGTACTGTCAAATTGCAAATGGAGACGTGGGTACTCTATTTTTCTTATCTTCATTTTTAAGTGCTTTGGTTTTATTGTATTGTGAAGAGTTGCTGGGGTGCATCCAGTTTCTTTGTACTTGTACAATGACAGTAAAGTTCTTCAAACAAGGTGGTGAAGCAGTTTTGTTTCGTACCCCCCCCCCAATCTTTCCTAAAACAATTTTATGCTTCCCGCTAGGGGGCAGCCTATGCACATCTGAGCAGCAAGGCGTTCAGACATCTTAACCAATCTGTTTAACGAGGAATAATTATTTTAAGAGGTTAAAAAAAAGGAATGTTGGACTTCGAGCTATTGGCAGTTGAAGAAAATATTACATTTTTATTCTTGAATGAAACGCACATTTCTCTAACTTCATATTTTATTTATCTAGCACAATAATAGTTTGTAGGATGATTACATCCTTATTAATTTAGGATCCGTTATAATTTCAGTAGAGCTGATTAGCTAAAATATTAAAGAGGAAAATATTATTTCTGTCTTTTTATACAAAATTTTTCATTTTCGCGTTACCTGTTCTGGGTCAATCAACCTGAATGTGTAATACTTGCTTAGTAGTAAATGAAACAGAACATTTTTGTATATAAATGTCGAGGATCCCATTCGTTGAAGCAATAATTAATGCACATAAAGGGAGTACAGTAATAAGAAAAAGTTACAAGAACTTGTATTATATTCTGAAGGAAAAAGACAACTCAGAATACCAATTCTCTAAACCCACGGGAATTGTGAGGAGTATCACAGATTTTTCATGAAGATTTCTTTTCAATAAATAAATGTGACGTGAAATTTAGGATCGTTTAAAATGTTGGATCATTTAAATTTAAGGGTGTACAACTAATACCACTAAAAAGTAGGAAAAATACTTGGAGAATGCGGGCATCGATCCCGCTACCTCTCGCATGCTAAGCGAGCGCTCTACCATTTGAGCTAATCCCCCTTCCTTGTTTTTGGCTTTTTTTCTTAGGTAATATATAGCAATACTGAAGAACTTATCCAAACTTGTTAACGCCGTCTTCTCGACCCGTTCCCGAATTCAGGGCATTGTCCCAAATTTCGTTTCCTCAACTATAAAAGCAAGCCAAGGAGGGAAGAAGCTTCGTCGGAAAGCGGGATGGGGGAAACGACACTTCCCATGACTCTTCAAACAGCGCATGCGTGGCGCGGTCTTGCCAAGCGCGCCTCCGGGAGGAGAAACTCGAAGCGCTGCGGACGGCGGCGGGTTGCTCCTGAACTAGGCTCGCTTTGCATTGGGCGAGGCGGCGACAGTTGGCGCCGTTGATTGCTCTCCTTCTCGCTCCTGGCGACCTCGGCGGAGGATGGAAGAGCGGGGAAGAGGAGGAGGAGGAGGAAAGCACGACAGCCGGAGCAACGCGGACCCCTCGCTCCATTTGAGGTGAGCCTGAGGAGGGGGAGAGAGCCGGCGCCGGTGGAGGGTCGGTGCGGTGCTGGCGACGGCCGCGGCGGCCGCCTCCCGGGAAGAGAGCAGAGGTGGCTGCCTTCCCCGTCGGAGAGGCTCGAAGAGAAGCGCTTGTGCCGCTCCGCAGGGGCTCGGGAGGAAGCTGCCGGAGGAGGGTCGAGGGGCAGCCCCGCAGCTGCGGTCCCCGCTGGGATGGAGGTGCCTGGCCGCGCGCGCGCGCACGCGGGGAAAGAGAGAGAGAGAGAGCTGTAGCAAAGCCCAGGCGGGATGACCCGTTTCTTGGGTGGCGCGTGTGGAAAGGGAGCAGGGCCGCGCGGGTTGAGGGGACCGGCGGGCGGTAAGGCGGGCGGGCTGCTCTGAGGCGCTCGGAAGAGTTGGAAGGCTCTGTGTTACGGTGAAAGGGCGTGCGGCTGAGACCCTGGTGTAGGCGGAATTGGGGGCCGTGTCTGTCGAGGAGAGGGCAGGAGGGTTTTGTGTGTGTGTGTGTGTGTGTGTGATTATGTTTGTGTATTCGTGTGTGTGTGTGATTAGGTATGTTTGTGTGTGTGTGTTCAGCGGAGGGAGGCTGGAATTCATTTGCTGTGGGTGGCATCTGGGTCGGGGAAGGGGGTGCCACTTTGTGTGCACGGGGAGCAGCAGCGGGGGTTTGGGAGCCTTTGTGGGATTCTGGGCAGGTCCCGTTTGGTTTGGGCTGGGAAGACGGGAAAGTGGAGAAAGGAAATAAGTAGCAATGATAGGTAACCCGGTGGAGATAAATATTCATGCCTAGCTTGGGGACACCGGATGTATGGGAGAGAGAGAGGGAGAGAAACAGAGACTGAGAGGCAGAAAAAGAGAGAGGATGCGGAGGAGAGTTGCATTTCTGATCTCTTCATGAAGCTCAACTTGAGGAACTTTTATGAGTACAATAGTTAAAGTTTGTGCTATGTGTGCACGGCTGCGGGATATCTTTAGGAGAGAGAACTCTTGGAGATGGGAAGTACTGTACTGGGGTTTGTGTAGGGGAAATCAGTGAGCATCACAACGTGCTGATGTTATTATTCTGGAAAGAAAACAGGATTCTGAGAGTTACAGGATTTTTCGACTATAAGAGGAAGGGAAGAAGAAAGGGAATGATTTGTGTTCCTTCCAGCGACCCAGGAAATAATTTAATAGCAACACCCTCGATCCTGGCAAAGTTCACAGAGCCACTTCACAGACTTGTGAACACTGCTGTTCCTCATCTTTTTACAGAGGCCATGAATAGCACTAAGTAATCTAAACCTGCAATTATTAGATGGGCTTGGTCCAGGTGTTTGTGCCAATGAAAAAAATAAAGCCCTTCTCAGTATGAACACATCCATTCACACAGCGGAAACTTTAAAACAGCTCATTGTCTGTTCTCATGCTTACGGGTTTTTTAGTTCTTCCTCTGACTAATAGTAGGCTTTGAGTTTGGTTGAATTACAAATGATTACTTGAACTTGCTATGTAACTGAACTTGCATGATGCAATTACTTTTCTTTTGTATTAGGAGCAGCGGTATAGAAAAGATAAGCAAAAACAATTGGGCTATCTTTGTATATTTTTAAATACAGAGAGCAATTTTACACTCTGTTCTAAAACAATTTCAATTGTATAAATTAATTGATTCAAAACAAAATGTGCAAATGCAGGCAAACGTATGTATATTGAGAGTAGGTTACATTATTTTTATTGTGTTTTTGATTTGATTTATGTGTTGCCACATGGAAATTTAATAAGCAATGATGAATTTCTGAACAGAGTTATGTGAATAAAATACTAAAATATATTAAATAGTATTTAGGGAATGTTTGACATCTTTTCAATGGCTTCTTGGTTTTCTCATCCATTAGTATTAGACTTTTGAGGTACATTGGATTAGAAACCAGATAACGATCCTGGAATTATAATGTATTGTTGCAAATTACAATAACATATTGTAATCTTGAAAATCTACAGTTTCTTTCCTTCCCCTACTTAACCAAAAAAAGTGAAGTCACTAGGTTTTTTTTTTTCATGTCCTCCTCTCTTTCTGCGCCAACTCAGAAAGCTCCAACTGCCGGGACAGTTCCGGTGTCAGCCTCGCCGCCAGACGGGTTTTTGCGGGGCTCCGCAACTCCCGTCTGGGCTCCTCGCTGGAGTACCCCAGATCGAAAGATTTTGGGGCTGAGGCTGCCCCATAGAGGCGGCCGAAGACAGGAGGTATCCAGGGGGGTGCAGGAGAGCCGCACCTCTCCCCCCCAGCTGGCAAAAACCTCCTTTCCAAAGGCGCTGAGCGGCGGTCAGAAATGGCCGCCCCGAGGACTGTAGCCGGAACAAAGAATGCGCAGGAGGAAGAAGGAGAAACAAGAAAGTGAAAGTTATCTGTTTGGCCGGAGAAATGTTTTTTTTTTTTTTTTAAATTTGGACTTCCTGGTTGTTGGTCTATAAAAAAGGATACATTGTTTCCACTTGAGAGTTTCAGCCGCGAACGAGAGAGTTCAGAACAAGCTTTCCCTTTCGACTTTTTCTTTGTGGATTCAGTCAGTTTAAAACCAATGGAAAATGTAGCCTTTATTCT
>JANHFN010008502.1:68754-96534 GCA_032468175.1 Toxicocalamus goodenoughensis
CTGTACACCGCCCCGAGTCCTTCGGGAGAGGGGCGGTATAAAAATTAAATTTATTTATTTATTTATTTATTTATTGCTTTTCTTACATTCCTGTTTCCTCCTCTCTGAAGGTAAAAGATAAAACTTACCTTTGAGATAGACTAACAACAACCACCACAACAAACCACTGCCTTGAACATTTTAAATTGATAAGATTCAGCACTGGAAGAGAATGACTTATAAGAGACTAGATAGTGTGAGGTTGGAATGATATGGGCCATTTTTCTTTGGCTTCTAATTTCATCCATTATTGGCATGTGGGTCTCCTGAGCAAATTTGGCCTTTATTTATTATCCTACTATAAAAATGGTGATTCTCTTCAAATGATTCCTGCAGCTATTATGCATGCCTATATAACTATACGTACACACACATACATATATACACATACACACACCATATATACATATTCACAAACAAATCCCATGATTTTATGTCCATTGTTACTTTCTGTGAAATATTGATTGCGTCTATGTGCTTAGTCCATAATAGAATTCCTGCTAAAACTCAGTGACATAATATCCCAAGACAAACTATAGATTGTTTTTCAGTTTGTTTGTGCTTATCCTACATTGCAGTTTATTAGGATATTTGTTGTGTAATCTCAGCCAACTCTGGTTTATTCAATTACTCATATTAAAATAAAAACACTGTATAAATCTGCCAATAATGTGTTGCTGCATGTCCAAATATCAGTGAATAGATTGTAGATAGAAAAGACTAAAATTATGTCACAGATAACTAAATGTTATCTTGTTTTGTTCACAAGTGATCTTTCCTTATTTCTACTCTATATTAGATTTGTTCTACCTCTGTGAATTAAAAAAAGAGATGGAGTTAACAGACTCATATCCTATTGTCAAGGGTGGGATTCAAATTTTTTAAGAACCGGTTCTGTGGGTGTGGCTTAGTTGGTGGGTGTGGCTTGATGGTTATGTTATTGGTTGGGCACGGCCAACTCAATATCACTCACATTGCCTGGAATCTCCTTGCCTGGCCTCTCATGACTGTGGAGATGCTGCAACAATCGTAAGTGTCAAAATGGTCATAAGTCACTTTTTTCAGTGCCATTGTAATTTTGAATGGTCACTTCACACAAGCAAAGTACCAACAAAGGAGGGGAAAAAAACTCCAGAGACAGGAAGTCTAGTCCTGCCAAGAATGTAATAAGGGTTAACGGAGAGGCAGTTTCTGTAAGCAACACCAGAATGTTTCCTTCCTGACTTCCTTACAGGATTAGGCCTGTAATTTCTTCTAACAACCGGTTCTCAGAACTGTTTAGAATGTTAACAACCAGTTCTAGCAAATAGGTGCTAACTGGTAGAATCCCACCCCTGGCTGCAATACGCTAATCATGTAGTCTTACTGAGAGTCGGTCAGCTACCCAAGTAAAACTCTTAGCAAAGAAAGACTCTCAAGACCATGGCTACAATAAGTATACTTTACTAACGCAAATTGGTTGTAGCATAGCAAAACTGGGTCTGAGTTTTCACGCCCAAAGCATATGGTTAACTGTTCCCTTTTCTCCCTCTCCCACTTTAGTTATCTGTACTTGTCCAATTACATTCCAACAAATTGTTTTGTTGGGTTGGTGGGCAAAGATGGGTGCTGCATTCCATGATGTGATTTTGGAACTGCCGGTGGTTCTCATGGGATGACACGATGCATAGTTTTGATTCCCCAGAAACATGGTCCTCCCCTTCACCTGCCTCACAGCTCCCGCCCTCCCTCCATTGCTCATGACAGACACTGGCATATAGTGAAGCGTACCCGGCACAGCATGACAGTTCTGACAGATTCTAGGAAGTTATTTGGCTTATTCCATTTTTTCTCTAAGGGAACATGTCCCAAAGGTGCTTTTTTCCAAAAGACTTTCTTCATTTTTTTCCTTTGAAAATGTTTCACTTTTCATCCAAAAAGCTTTTTTCAATTCTAAGTTACTGGTGGAGACTGGAAAGTTTTATATTCTTTGCAGTCATCTGGCTGTTATCTCTTTAAGGTTACTTGGGGGTTTACCTGTATACTCAGGGTCACCTGAATCAGATTATAAATAGGTGTGAAATCTTTTTGGGACTGCTAAATACTTCCATTCCCCACCAGTCAGTTAGCTTGTTGGATGAGAAGCAGAACTTTTTCAAAGGAAGAAAGCCAAGAAACAACCATGACCAGGATGATTGAGAATCTCCATAGATACCAAGGGAATGTGGTCCAGAAAATAGGTTCTCAGACTTCTTAATTCCGGGATATAGTTGAAAATGTTAAAAATCCTTGAACTGCTGTTACTAGAAAGAAAGCTGGAGCACCAAATAATTATTACTGAAAAATTGCCCTCATCTAACTTTGTGAGGGCAATGTTTTAAGTTTAAATTCAAGTAAAGAATAATATATTTTTATTATTGAAAATATCACATCTTCAGGCCATTTGCCTAGAGCAGGGCTGTCAAACTTGCGGTCCACAGGCCAGATACATCACGCGCTGGCCACGGCCGGTTTAGCAAAGGGGAAGAATGTTGTGATACATCACGTGACATGCCGTGACGACTGCCCTAGAGTGTCTTCTCTCAACTTCTATCTAGGAACCAATAGGACCCTTCTAGGCAATGCTGAAATCTAGTGGCGGCCTCAGATTCACAGTTTGAGAAATGATGCTTAGAAAAACTCCTCTCAACTTTCTACAGACTCTAAGAAAAAGTCCAGTATAATATATCTCCAAACCATGATAACTAGGAACAGTAATTTGACAGCCTCAGTCCATATCCAGTAGACTTTGTGTAAATTGAATAGACCCTAACCATGCTTGTCTTTGACTCTTTCTTTACTCCAGAGTAAAAGATTTAGTGGCAAGCAATGAAGATTCTGAACACATTCGTTTTTTCTCATTTTCTCTCATTGAGGGATACATTTCTTTGGTGATGGATGTACAGACGCAGAAAAGGTAAGAGCTGGAATAAATCAGGAATACTTGTCAAGATTTTGGATGTCTCAAAGTTATGTGCTTTGTCAAGAAGGGACTGAAAAAATTCCCAGAATAATTAAGATGTTCCTGGTCCAACCAGAGATATATAACCACAACCATTTTTTTGCAAGAAAAACTTTTGATGCCTCAATAACTCTCTTGGTCTTTTAAAATATTTTTATTTTAAAAATCAGATAGAAAGATGCATGCTGCTGCACAGTCACACATATCTTCAAGAATGTGTTTAGGCTTCCCTAGAGTGGGATACATGTTGTTCTATAACTGTAATAAATATTTGCTTTATTGGAGTGAGATAGAGAATATTCTGAGGAGCTCCCCCACCTTGTGAAAAATGGGTGTTTCATAACAAGCCATGCCCACTAAGACAGTCATTTTATAAAAAGTTTCTCTTGGCAGCCATTTTCTGAAATGGGCTCAGAAATCCAGTTATACTCCCAGTCCATAAAGGTTGCCTCTTTGTGGACTAAACCAAACCATCCTTTGAAAAAGAGGATGATGGGTGGATGGATAGATAGATGGACAGACAAATAGACATGAATGATAGATAGATATAAATAGATGAAAGATAGATAGATTGATAGATGATAGAGAGAGATAAATAGATGAATGAGATTAATATAAATAGATGAATGAATGATTGATAGGTAATAGACAGATAGATAGATAATAGAGAGAGATAAGTGTGTGTAGATATCCCTCAGCCACCATTGAATTATTGATTCAGAATTGATTGTAAGAATTGATTGTATTTATTTATATATATATGACATTGCTTTCTTTTTTCTGCTATTTTCTCTGTCTCTCTGTTTAGATTTCCTAATAATCTGTTGTTTACAAGCGCATCAGGAGAACTCTGGAAGATGGTTCGCATTGGAGGGCAACCTCTCGGCTTTGGTATGTTACGTCATACTGATTGGCTGCTGGCTTTCTCTGCCTTCCTCTGTTGCCCCTCTGCTCCTTTTGTGGTTGTTGTGGGGGGGGGTTTAACTTAATATTGCTGAAATCCATCCAATAATATCAAAAAGTGCATCCCTCTGGGAAGATTATCTGAAAACTGCCCTTGTTGCTAAATGCTCCTCCAAGCCGATGTTAAGGAATCATTATTCTGAAAGTATTACAGGTAGTCCTTGGTTAATGACAATAATTGGGGCCATTGCTAAGCAACACAGTCATAAGTGACAGGCAGATAAAAATCAGTAGGAACAGGAGTAATTTCCAACTTCCTGCTGGTTTCCCCATTAATCTTCCTTGTTGGAAGCTGGCAGGGAGCATTAGAAATGATACACTTTGCAAATTTCAGTTCCACATGAGTCACGGCTCCTGGATTTTTGATGCATTCTGTAAGTGAAAACATTTGAGATATATTGATTCAAAAATGGTTGCCCTGTGAATGCTTCATTTCGCTTAGTTGAAGGTTACAAACAAATAACAGACACAAAAGTTTTAACAGTTTTGATGTTATCATCAAGCCCTTCCCTTCTTTGGAAGTTCTTTTTTCTCCATATTTCCAATCTGTGGTAACTTGAGAAGGCAGAACTTGGGAAAAGTGTAAAATTGCACAGTCATTTGGTTAATTGGATCCCTCTTTAAACATTAACTTCATTAATTGATTTTAAGAGTTGCAACCTATCTAATGTCACTTAGAGAGATGAACATTTTCTTAGGCTCAGAATCTGACCTTCCTTCCAATCCACACAAATCTCTCTCCCCTTAATTCTTCTCCAAAAATATACATTGGGGGGGAGGTACTGTGTGTTAACATGTTTCGATTGGCAGTTCTATTACCAAATCATTGCAAATAGGAAAGTAGCTGTTCCAAGGTGACTCAGAAAGCTTCATGGCCAAAGGATGATTGAATCCAGATCTCTTTGGGATTTGAGTATTGTCTGTATTAGAATTGTCTGTATTAGAATTAAGTAATCCTTTTCTAGGCCAAGAGCCACACTGATCTTTGAATAGTGCTCTAGAGGGGCACTATTTAAATTTGATTTCGTGCCAGCTCAGTTGAATACAGTGATTACATAGAGCAGGGGTGTCCAACTCAAGGCCCAGGGGCCACTTGGATCTGGCCCACAAGGCCGCCCTGGAAACAGCGAAGGACTGGCCCATGGTGCTTCTGCCAGTGAAAACGGGCTCCCGAGCTCCATTTTTGGCTGCCACGGCCTCCTACAACCCTCTGCCAGTGAAAATGGAGCTTGGGAGTCCGTTTTCGCTGGCAGAGTGTTTGGGCCACCACAGGCGTCCCCTGACAGGAGTGACGTCGAGCTGGCCATGCCTACCCTGGCCTCCCCACCCTGGCCTCCCAAGGTCAAACACAACCCTGATGTGGCCCTCAATGAAATCAAATTTGACGCCCCTGTCGTGGACCCTTGCAACCAGGCCCAGTCAAAGACATTTTTGGTGTCTGGGCAAAAGGTTAAGATATATGATAATACATTTCCGTATGCTGAGGATGTCTGAATAAATACATTGAATCATATTTTGGTGTCTGCTGCTTAAGGAAGTCACCTCATTCTGTCTGATGATAGGGCTGGCCCTGATTGCAGCCTGATCCCTATTATCTAAAGTTTTATTCTGCATCTCAACTTCCTCTGTTATTTTGCCTCAGAGGAATTTTTAACAGTATTAAATCCCACATTATTAAGTCTGCAGGCTTCCCCAATTCTCTCAGCCCTTCCTTGCCTTCTCCTTGCAATAAAGATTACGTACTTTGTAGCCTACATGGTTGTTTATAGGCTTGTTTAACTGCTCTCTCCTGTGTTCCCAAATGCTTTGAGGCCAAGGAAATGCCATTATGAGAAGGACAACTCAGAGCAAGGAATGAATGACCTTCTTAAAATTACATCCCTTTTTCAGAGACAGAAAGAAAAATAAGGCAGATTTGGCCCATCAGTTTTACACGACAGCAACCGTTAATTCTTCTTGCAAGCCAACTTACAGGATTGGTTACAGGAGAGTGAGAATTTTTAGGCAGTGATGCCGTCACTGCTACAATCTCTGCAGTCTCTTCTAATATCCTGGCTGCCTTTGTTTCGATGAAGCTGGGAAGGGAAGTCTTATAAATCTGAGACTTCCTCCAGCAAAGGGGAGAAGAAGGTCTATGTTAGAGTACCAAAGTCAATTAGCCATTAGTGCGATGATAATCAGGCTTTTCCAAAGGAGAACAGTGGCTCACAAGGTTAGAATGCTGGGCTGATAATTGGCAGCCATGTGTTCGGGACCCATTGCTGCTGCAGGACAGGGTGAGCTCTTGCCACATACTTCAGCTCCACTGACCCAGCGGTTTGAAAGCATGCAAATAAATTAATGGGTATCACTTTAGTGGGCAACTTTGAGGGGACATGAAAGGAGACCCCCCCCCAATTGGGCTTCCCCTAGGCAACAGTGATGTCACCGGCAAATTCTTTCATCATTGGAAGCACATCAGTACTTCTAACATGGAAGTATTAGTATTAATGAGGCTTCCAAGTTTTTGCTATTGCTTGTGATCGTTTTCCATAGAGAAAGTCAGCAAAATAATCCAGCCACTGATAGATGCTCTGAATATAGAGAATTGTAGCTTCAGTACATCTATAATACCTTGGGGAAAAGTGGAGACAGAAATAGCATATATCAGTTAACTGAGTCACATCCATCCATGCTTCATTTTTAGCCCACTATTTTCTAACATTTTGGACTGCAGTTCCCATATTCCTTGCTCTCTGAGAGGTAGGCTTGTAAAAGATCTGGGCCAGAATATCTGGAACACTCCTGACTGAGGCACGAAATGGAGAAGGATTGGCTTTGCTTTGTTGCAAAATCAGCAAACAAACAAGTTCTAAAGATTTAAATCCTAATTATCACTCTAAAAATAGTGCCAGAACTATGCACCCTCCTCCCCCAGCTAAATCACCTTACATATATCTGTGTCCACATGATAAGTAGGACTAAACTAAATATCTCTTGGAATGTATTATTCACCTCTTATCCTTATTGCCTTGAAGGGCTATAGTTTCTAAAAAAACAGGCAAGGAAGAACAGCTCTTTCTGTCTTCTGCTACAGCTGATTTTAACAGCCACTTCTTAGTGTCTTCCATCATTTCATTTTTATGGAACAGGCAAGCTGCTGCTGCAACTGTCCACCATTTTATTTTTTTCCAGCATACCCCAGAGGGACCAAAAATAATTGCTACCATAGATAGGCAAAAGGCAACTGTCCATCCTGCCATTAAATTAATAATGGTCTGGTACAAATGATAAAACACATGTCACTATTTATATCTCTTTGTTATATTTGGCATCCTCTTTAGTACACATGAAAATGTGGTCCGATAGCCCATGCAGATTGAAACAAATGCATGCTTCTGTTTTAAAATGTAATTTACAGTTTACCAACAATGCAGGACCTACAAGTAGCCCTTTGTGAAGCTTTGAAGTCAATTTTTTGGGGGGGAAGCATGGATCCAGTGTGGCAATATTTCACTAGTTTTTCCTGACAGATATGTTTGCTATAGACACTATGAGCTTTGAAATTTCATAAGGCCTAGGACAGCAGCCCCCCCAACCTTTCAGGCACCAAGGACCAGTTCCGTGGAGGGAGGTTTTTCCACTGACCGGAGGGGGCATAGTTTTGCATATGCTGCCTGAATCCCGCAAATGGGGCTTTACATGTTTGTGCTGACCGGTTTCAGGCACCAGTCCACGGACCAAGGGTTGGCAACTCTTAGTCTAGGAGATAGGGGAGAGTTGTTGAAATCAAGTTGTTGAAGCAAGAATGCTTCAAGGGGTTTCTGATTCATAAACTAAGCAGGGGTTTCTTTTCAACATTCTATGCAGAATGTTGCTGTAAATTAATTTGGATGTTATTGGGACTCAGAAAACTACAGCCAAACTCTTTTTGCCATTGTGAAGTTGTAACTTTTTCTTCTCCTCAGATGAGTGTGGAATCGTGGCTCAGATCTCTGAGCCTTTAGCTGCCGCAGATATCCCTGCCTATTACATCAGTACTTTTAAGTTTGATCATGCACTGGTGAGTTGATTGAGATGAATAATCTCTACACTACTCTCATTCTTGTTGCTTGCCTTTCTCATCTGTTGCGAATCTCCTGACAGGCTTAGCCAACACCTCAGGAGAACTCCGACTTGGAGAAAGTTTATTTGCCTGACCAGTAAGTAGCTATCCCTAGATTCAAAAGTAATTTTACCTGGAGATGTTGGAAACATGCTTTTCCCAACTAAGCCTCAGGGATTTCCTTAATCTTCCCTATAAAAAGAACAAGATTCTGAAGGACATTGTGTTGCTTATTTGTATGGGGCTTATAGAGGAAATCTGCCGAATGAAATTCCCTCCTGCCTTAAGTGTTTGGCTGAAGGTTTGAAACTTTTCAAATTGTCCTTGTCAGTAGGAATGACTTTTCATAGTGTATTGATTTGCCATTTTCTTTTTTTTTAAATGTAATCTCCCCCTCCAAACCAAAATTAGAAAAGTTTGGATTTATTTTTGAAAAGTACACAAGCTGGTTATGGGAATTTTATTCCTGTTTCCTTATTAAAAAGCCAAGAACATCTGAAAAACCTGGAGGCTATTTAAGAACACTGGTTTCTTCTCCAATACCTCCTAGAATCACCCTCCACCATGCTGTAAACTTTAAAAAGGAAATATAAAATATTTCAGGGAAGAACCAACTGAAACCAAATTTTGCCTACCACACATTCATCCAGTAAAAATCTCACAAGTGTGTGAAAATTAACTTCCAACAAGTTTCCATGCCAAAATCCATTTGCTTACCATTCTTTACCTGATCATTATGGGAAGATGTTGAGAATTACAGAAATTCTCAACAGTTCTTCTCTTCTATTTGACACCACGTCTGGACTATCTGGCTTTTCAAGCCAGGTATTGTGTATTTCTGCCCTCACCAACCCCACTTCCAATTCTCATGGGGGTGTCCCATTATTTTTTCTGTTAACAAAGCGTTAAGCTCCTTTCCACCTCCTGACCTTTAACCCATTAAGCAGAAAAGTCAAAATTGCTTCTCCTTTTTTTCCTGTCTCTTTACTATTAGCATCACCTTCTTTTTCCAACTTGGAAGCCTCGGTGTGTATTTAAGAGCAGAAAGTCAACATGATCTCAGATAGCGAAGGTCAAATGATTAGATCCGTTGGGTTTACTTTCCTTGAACATTAACCATAGCAGTGAGATAAGCCCATCCAGTCCTATCTCAAAACTAACACACTGACCTATTTCTCACTCATGTGATAATGTCTGCATCTGGCCCTACCTCTTCAGGTGAGGGTCTCACCTTACTAATGCTCATCTACCCATAAATAAGCTCCAGGCAGAGAATTTGTTGAGTCAAGGGAGAAAGCTACGGTAGTTTTTGTCTCTATGCACACTACTTTTCTGCTAGTGCAACACCAAATCTTTATTCCAGTTTTGGTTTTGATCATTTTCCTTTGGCTTAATAAAAAGTAAGTTGTTTATCTTCCAAAGGGAAGAAGAAGAAAAATGTAAAATGTTAATGGGAGAAGTGTGAATCTGTTGCTCTTACTTTATTTCCAAAAGATTGGTTCATTGGCATAATACAGGTAATCCTTGACTTATAACCACAACTGAGCCCAGAATTTCTGTTGTTAAGCAAGACAGTGAATTTTGCCCCATTTTATGACCTTTCCTGCCACAGTTGTTAAGTGAATCACTGTGGTTGTTAAGTCGGTAACACAGTTGTTAAGTGAATCTGGCTTCCCCAATGATTTTGTTTGTCAGAAGGTTGCAAAAAGTGGTCATATGACTCCAGGACACTGCAAATGTCATAAATATGAGTCAGTTGCCAAGCATCTGAATTTTGATCACATGATCATGGGGATGCAGCTATGGTTGTAAGTGTGAAAAATGGCCATGTCACTTTTTTCAGCAGTATTGAAATTGAATGGTCACTAAATGAACTGTTTTAAGTTGAGGACTACCTGTAGTGCTTAACTTCCCATGCTCCAGTTAAAATACAAGGGAGCTTTAGATCAGAGAAAGTGAGCAGAGGTTGGGTCTAACAACAAAATTGGGGTTCCTTCATTTTCTGTTTCCTCTGCAGACAATCTATTGACAGTCTAAATCTGTGTTTCTCACCTTAACCACTTTAAGATGAGTGGACTTCAACTCCCAGAATGGCTGGGGAATTCTGGGGGTTGAAGGCCACTCATCTTAAGGTGGCTAAAGTTGAGAAGTCCTGCTCTACAGCATAATAGAAATATAACCTTAACCTAATACAATATAATCCAAAAGATGTGAACCAGAGCTATCATCCACACTAACATTCCCATCAGAACAAAGTGGCTATATCTGCTTGCAAAATGCAGGGAAGAAGGTACCTCACAAATGCAAAGTACATTATAACATGGGGGCCACCTAAGAGCTCCCACTGCTGGCAGGGACCTAGAACAGCAGACACTGGTACAGTAGGCTGAATTTGGTCAGGAGAAAAATCCCTAGTGGCTCAGTGCAATATTGCAGGCAAATTCTGCCCACAGCGTGTTCAATCCTAACAGCCTCAGCCTTCCACCCTTCCAAGGTTGGTAAAATGAGGACCCAGATTATTGGGGACAATAGGCAAATGCTTACATTGTAAACCACCCAGAGAGTGCTGAAAAGCACAGTGGGGCAGTATATAAGCCTAAATGTTATTGCTATCCAACTACCAACCCTTGTTTTTTTGTTTTTTGTTTTTGCCTTACAGGTTCCAGAAGAAAATATCAACGGCGTTATCAATGCACTCCAAGTCAGTCAACCTGAAAAATATTAATTTTTTATTTTTCAGAATGGGACCCAAGTGTATTTTAAGACAAAGAATTCTTCTCAGTATTTCCTAGCAATGGGGTGGGCGATTCTTTCTTCTTTTTTTTCTTTTTTTTTTACTCCAAAGAGAGCACGGGAGAAATATTGTCATGCCACAAAGAAGTGATGAAACAAAAGACTATTGCATAGGCGATTTTGACTCCCGGTAGCTTTTTACAAAATAGTAATAAGAAAATATCTTCAAGGCAGGGAGATGAAGAAAGAATCTTTGGGATTAAAGCACTGTGAAGGTTTTTTGACATTCAGCTCTGAAGCGAAATGTCACTATTATGCTGTTTGTTTTTTTGTTTTTCCTTTGGTTGGTGTAGTTGGCATATGCCACAGTTGCATTCTCACTGAAAATGCGAACCTGGAATTGCTGATGGTGCCATTTGATCAGAAAAAAAAGCAGCGTGTTTCATATTGCTTGGAGATCCTCTTGCTAGTCCGATTGGGTCAACATACCCAGACATGACTGGAACAGGAAGTAGCATTTTTCAATCCGGGCTTGTGAATGTGTTGGACTTCAACTTTCCTAACTTCTCAACCAACGTGGCTTTTCAGGAATCGGCAACAAGCTCTCATGGATACCCTCTGGCCTGGGGCGCACCTTGTTGGTGCTCACAAAACTCTTAACGACCCTTAGAACGTTGCAATTGCAATGGCCAAATCTAGCAGGATTTCATAAGATTTCCTGGAGAGTTCAGGTGACAATGCCAAAACCCACCTCTTTGTGTGTGTATGTGTGTGTGTGTGTGTGGTCCCTGCTATCACGAGTGATTAGATCCATCTCATCGAAAGGTTGCTGAGTCCTGATTAAGCTTCATGCCCATCCTCCTATCTCTTGGTTTGTCTCTGCAAATCCTGATCTGGAGTTGATTTACAACGCTGGTCTGATTAGTATAGCAAGAAACCAGAGCCCATGTTTAGATTATAACACTAAGATTTCCCTCTGATAAATTCGTGTTAGCCTAGGAACTCAGATTGTTCTCCCTCCCCCCTCAACCCTTGGATGCAACACACACCACTCTTCCAAACATTGCCAATTACTAAATTTAAGATTATTCATGTGACTGATAGGGAAACCTGCTTAATATGTAGGGAGTAATCATGTGAATGGAACAGATGTAAGTTCATTTAAATTAAACTAAACCAAATATATAGTAGTCTTTGTTTTGGCCCAGACTTACCACCCGTGAAAAAGGGTGGCTCTTGATCCTGGCAGCTGTGCTCTGCCAGCTGCTGCTGCCTCCAAAATGGCCCAGCGTGGCTGGCAAGTACCAGAGTGCTGGTTAGCAACCAGAAACTAGATTGTATGGATCGATACTACAGTAGAATACTGAAGGAGAAGAAAATGTTGAGTTGTGTTGCTTCCTCTTGAGTAAACCATTTTAGACTATAGTCCTACATTTAGTATGAAATCCAGGAATATTTCTGATTGTGCTATTAACATTGCAGCTGAAAAACAGAAATTGAATGCTCCAGTTTTTATTGGGAAGGAAGTAGAAAAAAATAAAACATGCATTGAGAGGAAAACAGAGGAATAGAAAGCCCTGGATTTGCAACCAAATCAACCAATCAATACTGGGAGACACTGGATCACAAGTGTTAAGACCTCCTGTGGAATCCCATAATGTTTAAGAATAACCTTGCTGTGATTAATCCCACAGTCAGCTCTTCAGTAATAGCAGTCTTCACAAATTGTATTGATGGAAATACCAGGTAAACACCAGGGGTCTTCAAACTTGACAGCTTTAAGACTTGTGGACTTCAACTCCCAGAATTCCTCCCCCAGTCATGTTAGCTCAGGAACTCTGGGAGTTGAAGCCCACAAGTCTTAAATTTGCCAAGTTTGAAGACCCTTGGTATAAGCAGATGATTTTGTGAATGGCCTTTTATCCCAAAATTTTGGTTGAAATAGTATGTGTGCTAAGATGATAATTGACAAAGTTTGCACAAGCTGACACTAGAATGAATATGATGTATACTCTGGCTTGCAATTCTGACTATTTTGCTAACACAGACAATGGGATTAATTTTGAAAACATGGTTATGCGCGTAGCTAGACTGTTCTCCTTGCTGTCACAGCAGGCTTCCTTCCCCCTTTGACTTTCTTTGTTTAAAAAAAAAAGGTCAAAAGGCAAGCTGACAACCAGGAAAGCTCACACCAACTGACTCATTTATGGGCTTTCTCTCAGATTAATGATTTGTGATTACCTGTGTTATTTGTGGCTGCCATTTTGTGGATGAACACACACATATACCCCAGTGGCCATTTTATAATTGCAGCTACCACATGATCTCAAATTCCCAAAGGGTCAAAAAAAGTTGCCTAATTCTGTATATTCCAGTCTCCCATGAATGTGTGTAGGAAATGTATCTTGGGACTTCTGCTCCTCTTTGCTTTCCTCCAGATTATAGGGAAAGGAAGTCGTCTGGATTCCCCCCCGCCCCCCAAAAAGGCATCTAGTATTCCCTCTTGTATTCTCATGGAGAGGCCTTTAACTGCAAGATGTCATTGGGGGATCAGAGCTAACTGGCACATCGATCAGCATGAATAGTTTGCACACTGGAAAAAGTTCCAGGGCCGGTCCAAGCAAAATGATCCTTCCCTATTTGAAATCTTGAAAGCCACTACAGCCAGAGAAGAAGAGACTGAACTGCTTATCCAGATAGCCTAGCCTAACATAGAATTTCTTCCTACCTGCAGCATTTCCTTTGTCTGGGTGAAGGCTGCTTAAAACTGAGCAGTGAATTTTGCACCTGTATGTTTCTACTTAATCCACTAATGGTGCTCTCCAGGTGTGCTGGACCAGGGGCATCATTAATTCTCAACCAGCATGATCTAGTTCATTTTTCACCAGCTTGGGAAAGTGTACATCTTTTGTAAAAAAAAAATTATAATGGTGAGTTATTGGCCTAAGGGTAACATTCGCCAACCTGGAGCCCTCTAGACAAGATGAACATTAAGACTCTTTTAAAATCCCAGCCCCGTCTAAGAGCACTTGGCTGATCTTGCATCCAGTTCAGTTACAAGGAGGAAAAAAGGTACTTTAATTTTTTAAAATGGAATTCCTTCTTGAACTATTGAAGATTACTAAAAGGGCTGAGCCCAGGCTGTGATGTTTTGGAAATGTAAAATATAATTTCTGAATACTTATACTTAGAAAAATATCCTCTTGTGTTGCTGCAATTGTATACCTCTTAAGAGAGCCTTCTGCGGCCTCCCAATACATCTTTGGTGCAAAATTTAAGTTTTGGTGTCATTCTGAATCTTTTCTCCCCTCTTTATGCCCATTCTTTCTACCAGATGGCAAATAAATAATCTACTCATGAATGAAGGCAAATATATGTGTCCCAGGATCATGTTGCAGGATCCCATCTGGGTCGGTCCCCAGTTTAGTCTTGCAAGCTTTTGGACTCCTGCTCAGTCAGACTTGGGATCCTCAGGAAACGTCTCGCTCACCGGAATGAGACACACTGTCAGACCCGTCTCCGCTTAAACCTCTAAGTAAGAATGATCCTTCACTCCATTTGGGTGAGAAAGATAAGAGTTTACTTGAAGTCAAGTGAATTGCAGTTAAGACAAAAGCAGAACTGAAAAGTGTGCACCAGAAGTCTCCAAGTGTAACATTTGCCTCCGATCCCAGCTCCCTTAGGTCCAATCAAATTTAAACAAGATGGTTTTAGAACGGTCAATTCAGGACTAGATTTGGTGTGCAATTGTGTTCCATTCTCAGCTATCTGACCTCTTCTCTTGGAGAGAGACAGTAAGCTTTTGTTTCCCCTGAAGTTTCCCACCTCCCATCTAGCCCCCCTTGAGTTCACGGCAGCTGGTACTGAATGTGTCTGCAAAGCAATAGCAAATAGCACTTAGACTTGTATACAGCTTCACAGTGCTTTTCAATCCTCTAAGAAGTTTGCAGAGTCCGCATGTTTCCCCCGACAATCTGGGTCCTCATTTTATCGACCTCAGAAGGATGGAAGGCTGAATCAACCCTGATCCGCTTTAGGTTTGAACTCCTGGCTCTGGGCATAGTCAGCCTACAGTACTGTATTCTAACCACTGTGCCACAATGGTTCTTCAAGCAAAAGTGTGAAGTGGCAGTTGATACATGCATTCTGGTGAGAGAGAGGTTCCCTGAAGATGGGCTCCAGCACCAAGTCCGAAAGCTCGGAAGATTAAATCCCTGGTCCGATGGTGGGATACAAATGTTTTTACTACCAGGTGTTGCTTGGTGGGCGCAGCAGGGGAAGGATACTGTAAAATCTCCAGTCAGAGGCGGGATTTGCCAGTTCTCCAAACTACTCAATCTCCAGGCCTGGTCAGAACCTGCTGAATACCACCTCTGCTCTGGTCCCAGTGACTGACTCAGATTGGATCCTGAAATAATCTACTCCATTTGCATTGTTCACATTTTGAGTACCAATGGTGGGCATCCAAAACCAGGCACACAGGGGAAGTAGCCACAACAAATACACTGGCCCACCGACATAAAAGTATTGCAAAGTTTTCCAACATCATGTGTTCCAAGTTAATTCCAACATGGAATTCTTAGCCAGAGGATGACATTTCTCTTGCCAGGACATTTTGAAAGCACTGATATCTGAGATAGAGTAAGGGCACAACCGCCTGGTGACAGAAATGACATCAGTGGGGATAGGCCAGAAAAGAATTCCATGAAAATAGTCTTAGAAAGAGAGAGGAATGGTCTTCAGGAAGGAACAATAATGAAAGAGCTATTTGGAAGCAGGGTTCATCTCCCAGTATTTACCCTTAAATAAAAGACTGTTGAATCAGCAATCTTTTTGGCATATGATATATATCTTTTATTAACCAATGGCATAAATCTTAATGGATCACCAAAGTGACTCCCAAGATCTCATATGATTACACTGAAATCTTATGAGATTCTTGTAAGACTGTTCATTTAAAAAATAGACTTAACTTGAGGATCTGCAAGTACTATTTATAGTTGTTAGAAACACCCTGCAGTGTAGCACATTTTCCTTTACTATTAATTATTTCTTGTGCTGTTTCTGGACCTTAACAGTAACATGCTTACACTACCCAGGAAAACAGGAGTGCTTTTTTTAAAAAAAAATCAGGATGACTGGCATTAGCAATAAATGTCCGACTGCAGTCTGCATTTCCTTCAGCTGCTCCTTGGGCTACAGTTACTGCATGCTCAATCTCTCCCAATGGGTTTACAAAGCGTTTCCTAGCTTCAGTGAGTTCTCCACCATTAGGCCAACTGCAGGGCCCCAGCAAAGGCTTTACAATTCGGCTTCCCACTCATCTGGACAGGCACTCGTGCGCAGGTAAGCTACTAAATAAAAGATTTGACCAGGATGACCATGTGATCAACGCCACAGGCTACGTCCATTACCTCACCTGGCACTGTCACCTGAAGAAGAAAAAGGAAAATTAAAATCCACTTACATTTTTTTTTCTTGCCTTACAGCAAATTCCAAGAATATCCTCTTTTTTTTAGCAGTTTCATGGTCTTCCCATGCCAGGCTTCGGAAATGGCAAAAGCTGGAAATTTACAAATGTGCCTAGCAAAAAGCATTATGTTCAAGTAGTCTCATGGTTCCTAATACAGACCACCCACTTCTATTCAGGATGATCCAGTAGAAGGTTCATGGAGTTCACCTACATCAGTCACTCCTTCCCCCTCCCAAAAAAACACTCCAGGTCCAGCACCCTGGACTTTATCCTTTCATACTGGATGCCATTTGATTTTGCAAGGGTAGATTTTGATGGTCAAAATAGTGAGCTTGGGGAGCCTCAATGCACAGGATCCCTACATCCCTGGGTAAAAGCTGCCACGTTCTGTTTACCGGCTGCCAAACAGAACCGGATGTCTCTCCTGCATGAACAAATTCCCTATGTAGCTTTCAGGTGCTGGAGAATCGAAGGAGGGTTGTATTGTTATTCACATGCCTGTTCTTGCACTTTGCAAAGGTTTCCAGTTGCTGGAATGTAAAAAGTAGAAGGCATGGCCAAAAAAGCCTTTGGCCTAAGTGTGCCACAATTTTATAACTATTTTTGTTAAAAGTTTCATTATTTTGTAGCTTGGCATCTACAGTAGTCACCAGTAGTGATGTTGTATACCATTAGAAATAGCATGTAGACTTATATACCGCTTCACAGGACTTTCCAGCTCTCTCTAAGCAGTTTACCGAGTCAGCATATTGCCCCCAACTAATCCTTTAGCCCATACTAAAGGATTGCAACTTACAACATTGCTCATTTCTATCTTATTATTCTATCTTATTGTGGTTTAGCAATAGCACTTAGACTTATATACCACTTCACAGTGCTTTACAGCCCTCTCTAAACAGTTTATAGAGTCAGCATATTGCCCCCAACAATTTTGGGTCCTCATTTACCCATCTCGGAAGGAAGACTGAGTTAACCTTGAGCCAGTCAGGATCGAACTGCTGGCAGCTGGCTTTCAATAGAAGTAGCCTGCAGTACTGCATTCTAACCACTGCGTCACCACAGCTCATATTAGGGCTGTGCATGCTTCGGAAACAACTAAGAAAATTGCTTTGAAATTTGCACTAGACAACACCTGTCTTAATTTTAAGAAGTGGATTCTGTAAACCAGCAGCAGCAACAATTTATTTTTTTCAAGCTAGTGAATAAGGCTGCAAAAGACTGGGCTGCTTTAGAAGGAGCTAAGAAGTGCTGTTTCCATGAGGTCCAAATCACTTCTGAAATATTTTTAAAATATGCATATTGCTACTATATATGCTAAGACTCTTAAACCAGTTAGAGCATTTTGGACTTCCATTCCCCCCATACTCACTCTCTCAACTAATATGACTAGGATGTAGTTCTGGAAAGATTTCCTATGTTGAACACTGGACCCAGAAAACAGGGTTGACCTTGAGGAAAGCAAGTTTCAAAAATTTTCCAGCTTGGTAGAGCTTTGTAGTTGCTTCAAACCAATAAAACTTCTAATAAGGACCAGAATCAAATAGCAAAAAGCACATTAGCAAAAAATAGTATCTTCTGGGTTGGTAGGCAAGCTACAATTAATAATGCAGGAGCATTCCAATTTATCTTCTGGAGCTCAGGAGGCTGGAATACAGATATCTGCTGATTTGACATTTTTATTTAGGTTGCTGCTGCTACCGCTGCCCAATCCTACAGTTGCAGCGAGATCCTTTTTAAAAACAAATACTCTTCAAAAGACTCTGGAATGAAGCTGCCCCCAAGATCTGAATCAATGCCCCACCCCACCCTGTTGGGATTATGAAGGGACCTGAAGATTAAACTCTTCATCCAAGTCTTCGGTGAGGATGAGTGAAGCTTCCTTTTAGCCTAGATTATTTTGTTTCTACCTGGTCTGTTTTTCTACAATTTCTATCCTATTGTTTCTTGGTTTTTATGGTCTGTTTTTTTCAAATTTTAAATCATTTGTAAACTGCCCAGAGGTGCTGGCAGCTGGGTAGAATATACATTTAAATAACGGTAGCTGACAAAAACCTTCAGCACTGACAAAACCCACTGGCATTGACAAAATCACCCTCAGTCAATTGCAAAAGGCAGCTATACTTGGAACAGCTGACATCCCAGAACATCTGCCTATCCCAGAGAGTGGGATGCATTCAATAGGTAGGTAAAAATGCCAAGTCCAGTCTAAACATCTGGCTGACTATGTGACAAACCATAACAAGGACATTTCTTACCCTCCAGGGGAAGTACTGGTCTTCCATCCTGCCAATTCCCAAGCATCCTCGCACATTTTTACCCCATATAAAGAGTTCTCCGTGGTCTAAAAACCAACAGAAAAAAAATCAAAGGTCACTCAAAAGCAATAGCACTTTGACTTACTTCATTGTGGTTTTACAGCCCTCTCTTAAGTGGTTTACAAAATCAGCATGTTGCCAACAATCTGGGTCCTCTATAAAAGGACTTTTGATTGCTACAAAAGATTCTTTGGGATCAATACTGGATACTTACGCAAAGCAATATAATTTACAGAAGGGGGGACGGGGAATCAACTCCAGATTTGGGAACATGAGAGAACCTTAAAAGTTTGCAGGCAACTATAAGACAACCCCTTACATAGATTGAAGTAATTCTCACTAAAGAGGCTTTTTCCTCCTAAACAGATGCACTTACAATTTTACTCCAAGATACTTACTAGTGATCGCCGCAAACTGGTTTAATCCACAACGGATCCGGTCCACGCAAATATCAGGGTTGAAGTCTGACAAGCCAAACAGGGAAGGTGGGATCATCTCAGGAATGGCTGTTTCCATAAGATTTGGTCCTTTCCCAAGGATCCCATAGCCCCACACAAAAACATGGCCTTCCTCTAGATTATCAGAAACAAAAATAGGTAAGATAACAACAGCTGGCTTCAGACAAGACACTATATATATACAGAAATGGGGTAAGATGGGCAGGCCATGGTTCAGTGTTGCACAAATCCCACTTTTGTGTTAGCACAAAATCAGTACATCAGCCTCACTGGGTAAACTAGATAGGAATCACAATCAGATTAGCTAACAGTATCTTTACTATTATAGCAACAGCAATAGCACTGCTTTACAGTACTTTACAGCCTTCTCTAAGCGGTTTACAGAGTAAGCCTATTGCCCCCAACAATCTGGGTCCTCATTTTACCCACCTTGGAAGGATGGAAGGCTGAGTCAACCTTGAGCTTGGTGGGATTTGAACTGCCAAATTGCAGGCAGCTGGCAGTCAGTAGACGTAGCCTGCAGTTCTGCACTTTAACCACTGTGTCACCGAGGCTCTTTGATGGACAAAATCCCATATACAGAAAAGCATCTGCAGTCAGATACGCATGTAGATGATATGTTCAGAATTTCTGGAAATCTTTGGGGGAGTTTATTTATTCTGCTGCTATCAAGCTCAAATGAAGTCTTTTTTTAAAAAAAACAGGTTAATTCTTTGGGGTGCATGAAATTTGGACATGTGATCTATTCTCAGGAGGAAGCTGCACATTATCGGCAAGCTGACACAAACACACCCAAACCCTTAAGATCTGAGAGCTAGATTGTTTTAACATAAACATATATAATGTGTGCATGTCTTTCTCTCTTTTTCTGCACGGATATATATACACTGTAAAGCATTGAAAATAAACTAGCTCTGAGATTAACTCCACCCAATCATTTTATTTTACACTGTTATGAAAGCAGCTTCATTCAAGCAAGTGTCTAAACTATAACCCCATTTATCCGTCTCTTCAGCTCTGATGCAATCCATATCTTTCACCAGTTCTGGGTTATATCATTTCTTGGACTGACAAGTGTCCTTAGTAACCTGAAGCAAAACCATTAAACATCTTATTTGTTTTTGTTGATGCTGAGGGCTGGTCCTGGGATGAAAGGTAACAGTTTTAGTGTAGGCATAACGATCCTTCAGGAGGGTATTCATGTTATAAAAACACTTGACCCTGTTTGAAAGGCTCACTGGTATCTCTCAGATCTTCAGATTAAAAGCTGTTTAATATTTATCCACTTTATGCTGAAGAACAACATGCAAACTGTAATGTAGTCAAAATCACAGCATCCATGAAGAAGGAGGTGATAGCAGAATTAGGGGATATCAAAGTTCTTAAAGGAAATATTTATATATTTAAGATATATATTTAACATACACTTCTCCAAACTTGATTGCAGAAAGTACGACTTCAGCAACAGAGAGGTCAATGCCTGGAACACACTACCTGACTCTGTTGTCACATCCCCAAATCCACACTCCTGTTCCCTCAAACTCATCACTATTGACCTCACCCCCTTCCTAAGAGGTCTGTAAGTGGCATGCATAAGCGCACAATTGTGCCTACCGTCCCTGTCCTATTGTCCCCAATTATTTGTACCCATTTTATGTATTTATACTTAGGCTCATTATCTTGTAAACTATTGACAAATAAATAAAATAAATACCTAGTTTAATGAAAAGAAGGGCTAAGGGAGGGGGATGACAAGATAAAGGGTTCCAATATTTGTGCAGTTGGAAGAGAGGGTCAACCTATTCACCAAAACATATGAAGACAGGAAAAGAAGCAACGGATGGAAAGTATTCAAGGAGAGACCATTTCCTAAAAATGACAGCAATTAATCAGTGTGACTAAAACACTCATTCACAGTCACAGCCTAGGAACTTATGGCCGTTATCCTCGAATGCCACGTGAACCCAGGAAAAGACATGGTTCTTTATGGCACTGCAGAAAATGCTCTAGCCATAGTTCCATAGTGCCAAAGCTATTTTGGAAACTGAATCCAAAGTATTGGACAGCCCTACTAGCATGGACTCTTCTGCTTTCCCCAGAGACAAAATGAAACTTCAGGGAAGAGGACAAACAACTGCTTAAATTATTCAAATCTAGCTTTTCTACGGAGAGACAGCTTTAAAAATTAAGGCTTCACAAATCATTGAGCTGATATTTCAATTGGATAAAAGTTGGGTTCTCCTTGACCATAAAAGCCCCTTTCAACTGGTAGTGTTGTGTGTATATCTGTGTTTATGTGTGTATGTTGTGTGTATATCTGTGTTTATGTGTGTTTCTATGCAAGTGAAGCAAATTGTGATACTTTCTGGTGTTTGACTGAAATACAATATAGCACAACCAACTTCTAGAAGACTGATAGAAATTTTCTTTCTTTTTTTTTGTAAAAAGTTTTTTTTATTTTTTGTCAACAAACATGAACAAACATAAACACAAACAACAAATAAAACCTTCTTTCATTTGTACAGTGTGTTGGTTGGTACATATTTCTTGTGCACAATATCTCTGATAGAAATTTTCATATCACTGACTATTTAAACATTGCAGATTTCTGTGCAATTTTTGGTGGATTTTTCTGGTTTTTAATATTTACTTCCAGTTTCCCCTTTAAAAAAAGTGTCCATTGGGGAAAACAGACTTACTTAATAATCACTATGTTCACTTAACAACAACTGAAAGAAAAGTTATGGAATTGGGAGCAGTCAAATGTTAACACTTAACCACCTCCATAAGGTATGACTATAATTCCACAGAATGGAACAACTTGCCACAGGCAACTCATTGTGGCCAACTCATCATGGGCTGTGAGACAATTTAACAATTCTATTTATTTAAAATAAATAAAAAAATTGTTTTAATTTTTGCCATTCACATTTCATCCTGTCCATCCTTTTTTAATGATTCTATTCCATCATTTCTTTGATATTAGTGTAACTCTGGTCCTGCAGTGAGTTGTCCTGTGATGAGTTAGTCATGGCGAGTTGTCCCACAGTGAGTTGGCCATGGCAAATTGTCATAATTTCAGGCTGAATTACAGCTGTAAATTGAGGAATACCTGCATCAAGCATTGATAACCAGACTTGGCAAAAAGAGATCAGTACCATTTATAGTGAGAAGGTGGGGAGAATCACTGCAAAAGTCTTATATCTGTGTTACCAGGCATAAGCAATTAAGAGGTCAAAGAGAGAGAGAGAAATAAATAAGATTTAGTGCCTACATCCCTTCAACCTTCTTCCCCATCCGCTTTGCCTCCCTTCACAAGGTTTGCAACCAGAACCCTTCATTTCCTCTTGTGTTTCTATTAGCCAGTATTTTCAATTCATCAGCATCAGCTATGATGAAATTGGTGGCAGATATTCCTCAAAAGCAGCTGGGACCCTCTCCCATGAGTCTACTTGCTTTCGCTAGGGAGAGTTCTTAAAGTGACTAGGGATGGAATAGCTACAGTTGAGAACAAACCTAAACTGAGTGTTGTGGAAGTATACAACTTCCTGGTACATTAAGAAGGATATTTTGAAAAAAAAGTGTGGAAGGATCTGAGGTTCCTGTATGCAGTTACATGTGGGCATCTCACTTTGGAGTGTCAAATCGGGTACACATCTCCAGTTGGTGCGATGTCTCTTGGGGATTTCCCTCCTCCCAAAATGGGAGTAAGCAAGGATTGAACATGATAAACACAGAGAACAAAAACCTTCCACAATCTATGATGGGGGTTATCATTTACTGTCATCTCGTTTATTACCTGCAGCATCAGTGATGAGCAACAGAGAGATACTGCCGGGAAGGAAAAAAAAAACCCAAAACAGACAACTTACTTACTTAACAGCTGATCCCACATCGCTTACCTGGAATCGTCGCATATCTCGAGGGTTTCCTGCAGTCTTCAAACAGTTCTGGTTGCACTTGAGGAAGAATTTTAAGAAGAATCTGCAAGGGGAGAAAAGAGAAGGGACTTGACACCTTCCATTTTTAAGAAATTAAAGTCTGATATCATTTAGTTGCTTTGTGCCAATGTGTTCGTGCCCTGTGGCTGGGACCATCAGGGGGATATCAACTGCCTGTCGAAAAGGAAACTGTCAATTAAAACAGATTAAAATGACATTTCTGGCTGCATCCATCAAGCAAGATCTGAAATGTTCGGGAATCAGAGATTCCTCCAAGCTTTGTCACCCTGAAGCCATATAAGGAAAGATAGAAGGAACACAAACAGAATGAATTTATATATGCAAATATGCAGTCAGAAGCGCAGCAAACATCTCGTTTCCTTTTCCCTGAGTGTAAAGGACATTCAGACATTACTCTGTAGCAAAACTGACTTCCTCTGGGAAGGCCCACACCAAAGCTAGAACTCCATCAGGATACTTTGATATGTTTATCTTAACGATAGAGAAGTTTTCAAGGGTGCAGCTCAGTTGTAGAGGTCTTTGTGGGGTGAGAAGAAAGGGAGAAATCTATTTATAAAGTTGTTCCCTCAAGTTAAGATCTGAAACTGGCCATAGAATTGAATTTGATTATGTTTACTTTCATGTTTTTCTCAAAAAAATATTTCTGTTCTGTAAGATTTTCACATTAATGCACATATTTTTAAGAAATCTAAACAAAAACTGCCTGTATGTTTGACACCATTTCTCCAAATGTGCTTTTTTTCCTCTTTGCTTCTTTTGTTTTTCAAATACATCAATCCAACATTTTGTAGAACAGGTTCTTATTTCCTTTCCCCGCCTCATGTATCCTCATTTTTATACTTTCCCTAATTTTGACAACATTTCCTCCTAATTTATAGGCACTCCCCACATTCTCTCTGACTTCCAGTCCATGCATATTCTGGAAAATATGCCTTTCTTCCTTTTGTGAGCTTCATAAAATTTAGCAAAGAAGCATGCATAATGCAAAGGAAAGATAACATGAAGAAAAATCAATGACATCCAAAAGCTACTATGGTTGGGATGTTGAGTGCCCGTCAGGGACAAAGGGTTAAACTTCTACCGAGTGTATTATGTTCATTATGTAGCCTTGGGCAAATCTCTGCATTTCACTTTAAGACATTTTAGAAAACTTCTGGGAATTTAAATTATAGAAATTCATACATCAGTTGCTCACAGAGCCTTCAGCCCACATATATTCTAGAGGGTTACCTTATTTTGTGCTGTAAGGCAACATTTATAATACTCCTTTTCTAATTTTATCATCTTGATTCTACTATTGTTGGAAATTGGTACATGGTATTGTCAAGTCTATCCCTAAATGTCAGTGGAGATTGTCAATCACCCAGGTCATGGTTGTTCCTGAAGAAGTTTTTTGGGATGAGAAATGGAATATTTTTAAGGAAAAAAACAAGGAAATCCAGTTGCCTTTTGGAAAAGCACTTTTAGGTCAGGTCCAAGTCTTTAAATATCATAGTACCATCTGTATGCATGCAACTTTATTGTGTTGGTTGAATATTCATGTAAGGGGATGCAAATTTGTGATGTGGGAATTAGGGTGTGGTTCTGCTTAAGAGCTAATATGTTGGATTAAGATAGATGAATCCTAGATTAAAATTCCCATCAGGAAAATGATAAGCTTCTATTAGGTCAGGTATTATTTTTTTGGCCAAATAAGTGGAATTGTGGTAGGATAAACATGAGTGGAATCAGTCTTAAGAGATGGTGGCATCTGGCCAAATTTGTCTAGGCTAAAAAAAAACAACCTGATGGTTTAGACTTGGTTAGTACTTAGATAAGAAATCTCCAAGAAATGCAGAAGGAGGAAGGAGGAGTAGTAGTAATAGTAGCAGCAGTAGTAGTGGTAGTGGTAGTAGCAGTGGATACATTATTGGAGTCACTGAAGATTAAGGTTTAATTGAAGAATAAAATAAAAATATACTAATAAATATGAAGAGGAATGTTGTTATACAACATATTTGTTTTCATCGGATGAAGCATCAATAGTCGGACATTTGAAAGTTAGCTGAAGGTATTTTCACATGCCCAAGCTAATCAGTCTTAAAATATTTTATGACTTCTTTAGTTCATGCAACTGTCTCCATGCTCTTAAATTTTTAACCTTTGTTTCTAGTCCATTTATTTGAACTTAATTTAAATTTTATTATAAGTGTTTTACTTTTTCTAATGGTACTTATACTTTATGGCCTACTGCCTAGAGAATATTTGTTCTGAGTAGGAAGAAGGTACTGTAAATCAAAGGTAGGTGAGTTAGCACAGGGGCCCTCAGCCAATTTAGTTCTTGAGCAAATTCCAAGCTTTTTGAGAGGAGTTTAAAATCCTTGGTAAGAGTTCTGTGTCGACTGCTTGAGAAAGAAGGTAGAGAGAGTAGGAAAGAAAGAAAAATGGGAAAGTCAGAAATAGACAGACATCTCTGTCTCCCTCCCTCTGCTTTACAGTCCCCCCCCAAAAAAGGCAGAGGGAATACAATCCTCAACAGAAACAACACTGTCCACTGTTGCTGTAAATAAAAGACATATAAAAGAAACATATTAGTTCTATGTTATTTCATTTACTCATGTTTTACAAGAGAAAAGCCCACTTTACTAACTCTGGAATCCTCTCGGTAGTAAATGTTCTAAAAAAGAACAGATGAAGACAAGTACTTGAGACTTGTGCTTTCAAAAGGCCAGATGCAGAACTACTTACGGATTGAACTACCTTCAATCACAGAGCAAAATTACTCTAGCAATATGTAAATGGACAGCACTGGAAGACTTCCTATCAACAGGACAGCTACTTTCCAATAACTCACTATATTATATTTTGTTGCCATTCAACATCACTGCTTATAACATTTTCAGGAAAGATTCCATTATCAGTCAGAATATAGTTATTAGTATATATTTCCTCTGTTAACTTTCCTCTTTATATATAGAACACATGCCTGGTGTTATCCTATCATTGGTATCTTATTTTCCCAGGAGTCTCCAGGTCCATCTACCCTGATCAGCCTGTCTCAGACTTGGGTCTTCTGATATGCTAAACGTGCAACAGCTAGAATTTCTAGGAAGTTGGAAATTCTGAAGGTACAACCTCAAACATCTGGAGAACACTAGGGTGGTGAAGACTGGCTAGAAACAAATGCAATGGAAATATGTTGGAAATAAAATAATAAATGTATAGCTTTAAACCAAATGTAAATTGTTTTAAATTTGATTTTAAAAAATTGTTTTGTAATAGAATTGTCAAAGTTTGGAATATTCTGCCCAATGTAGTTGTCTCAGCTACTAATTTTCATAGTTTTAATTCCAACTTAACTTCAATGGACCTCATCCCATATTTAAGAGGTCCTTAAGCAAGTGTGGATCAGTGCACTAAATGTGCCTTATTGTCCCTGTCACATTTTTTCCCATTTTGTTTGTTTGAATTTGTAATTTTTGTTTGATGAATAAACATTAAACAAACAAATATGAAATAAATATGTTGGACGTGACTGATTGGAATTTTGCTCTATAAGCCATTCAATTAAAAAAATTAAAGGAAAACAAAGCAAGAGCTAGCTGAAGTAGGTAGCTACATTTAATTAAATTTGGTTATTCCCCTAGAAGTTAAATAAGAGAAACTTGCAAAATCCAAGGAGGATGGATTGGGAAATAAAAACAAACCATTGAAGACAATAATGGCAAACTATTTTCATATTGCTGCCATGGACATGGCATGTGGTGATCAAGACTCAAAATCAACTTGAAGGAAACCTTTAGCTGTTAAACAAATGCCAAGGCAATCCATGGCAATTGATGTTCCATTTTTTGGGCATGCTTGGGCTACAGGGACTTGTATTCTGGAGCATCATTTTTGTGTTAAATATATGACCTGACAAAATCTCAAAACATTATGCCTAGCCATAATAGCTATACACTACAATCCAAAAGTTGAAGGTGAATATGGATGGGTGGGGTGGGCAAGAGAAAAAAATGGCATCTTGCAGATTGAAGGATTTGACTATTAACTTTTCAACTGGTATCTGCATAAATATATCCAAAATAAAAATGTGTTTCAAGAAAAATGGATATTTTCCAGTCATTATAAACTATGAACGTTGTTCCATAATTTGAGGGTGTGGATCTTATATCTCCAACTGAAACAGCAGAAAAGTATTCACACAATAAGGAGAGCAGGGAGTTTAAAGTGTGAATAGCATTTTGTTTTGTAACCTACAATCCTGCACTATATTAGCTATGCATGGGGAAACTGTAAAACTGAACATGGCCTCAGGGGGTCTGGATGAGCCACTCTGGGCTCAGGAGCTAAGCAGGGTCAAGCTGGGCAGCTACTAGGAAGAGAAACTATCATGCATTACTAAGTCTTAAGGCTGGACTGGGGTATTTAAGGCTTTAGGCTAGATTAGGAAGGCAAAAAAGCACCCTGGAAAAGCACACTCACAAACCATTGCTCCTAAGCAAATTACGCACAAAAGGGTCTCAAATGAGCATTTACATTTTATCTGAACTTTGCCAAAATTACAAGTGTAAAAGCCAATCGAATTGATTCCGCTAAAAGAAAACCACATATTATTCAAAATGCTGCAGAGCATAGATTCGGCTCTCTGTTTGTTTAGAACTGTCTTTCCTCTATTGTACTTGGATTTATTTTTTTTCTGAGAGAGATGATGTGGGGTGTGTGAGAGAGAAGAGGGGGGAGAGAAAGGGAAGGGAGGAGGGGAAAGAATGTGAAAAGAAGAGTTTATTCCGG
>JANHFN010008502.1:107174-124630 GCA_032468175.1 Toxicocalamus goodenoughensis
ATGTATGTATGTATGTATGTATGTATGTATGTATGTATGTATGTATGTATGTATGTATGTATGTATGTATGTATTGTATATGCCACCATCTCTCTGTCTAGTGAGATTAAAGCAGCAATCAGGAAAATATAATTGAAAATTTTATAACAAAAATATTAACAAGGTGTATGGAATAATTTTAAAAAATGCACACACACAAACACTTATAAAGTAGGCTGTGGTTTCACAGCCAGTCCCGAGACCTTTTAGGAAAACCAAGTTTTTATTAACTTCTGGACAGCCACACATAGGATTGGCTGGAAGCTGAAATGGTGAACTGGAGAGGCTGTGAGGTCCTACGCAACCTTGCGGTTGAAAATTCATTTGTTGGTCAACTTTCTTCAAAAACAGCCACTTTCTTAAATGTTTGCAAATTCTTTTTTGCCCAGAATCTTATGCAAGAGGCTTTTTTGAGCAATCTGCAGGTCAGAAGTACAACAGAAGGGTTTCCTTTGTGTCACAACCACTGCTGTTTGATTGGAATGACTTGCTGAAAAGAAGACTAAAGGCCCTCTTGTTTATCCCAGCTTGTTTATTAATCATATAGTCACAGATGTTACAAGTGCAATACAGTAGATATAAAGCAAGATCCCATCTACCCAAAACGTATTTTAGAAAGCAATCTATCTTATGCATGGGTAACAACCTTTGGCCCATGAAAAATAAATACACTGTTGATAGACTTGTGCATCATAATTAATAATCATAAGCTCAATGCACGTGTCTACCCCTTAGCCAGCTACCCTGCTGATCAAAATTTACAACATCTAAAGACATGTGTGCTCACTCACTCACTCTGTGGCTATGGCAACACTTTTTCTTGTTTTTCAGGAAAAAAAACCCAATTTTAATGTTGTAACTACAATAAAAAAAACCAGATGAAAACTAAACAGTAGTTAGACACATGCAAAAAGAATAAAATATACTGTCATATATTTACAAATTACAATCCCAATGAAATTAGTCATATATAATAAACTAATCATAAAATCTAAACGTACCATTTAGTTTCATTAACATATTGAACCCAAACTAACCAAAGGAGCTAAACTACAGACAAATAACATCCCTCAAACAAAATACTAAATGGAAGTGAAAACTCAGCAGACTTTGAATGTAGGAAAAATACTACTTATCAGGACTTAAAATGGCCAAGAATGGTGCATGAATGCAATTCTTACAACATACTTAATTCAATTCAGAATAGCTTGTACCACCTTGATTCAATTGATTAGACCAGTGGTAGTCAACCTGGTCCCTACCACCCACTAGTGGGCATTCCAGCTTTCATGGTGGGCGGTAGGGATTTTGTCCCCTACTATATAAATCACCATTACTGTGGAACCGGTGGGCGGTTAGAGAAAATTTTACGACTAACAGAGATACAAAAGTTGGCGGTAGGTATAAAAAGGTTGACTACCCCACGATTAGACAATAAGAGACTCTGTAGAAAAATTTGCAAGAAGTCATTAGTGCTAAATTCTATGCCCAATTATAATTATATAACTGTTGTAGATTTTTAATAACCATGTGCTATTCTTATGTTCTAAACACTTCTCTCCCCTGTAGGATTGGTCAAGAAGTAGAAGAAGGATCATACTCTCTGAACACAAGAGCTGCAAGGGATCACTAGACATCATTTGCAATAACTCTTCCAGTTCCTCAGATGATCCTTTCTAGATCCTTTCAGGTTCTTTTTAGTGATGGTAGCAAAGACGGAGCGATAAATTCCTCCGTTTCTTCCTCACTGGATTTTTTTCTTTGTGCTCTCAGAACAACGAATCAGAAGCAAATCTTTACTGGGTCTCGGAGGAATTGCAGGCTTGGGTTCATCGTTTTCATTTTTTTCCTCTGTATAAAATAAAATGGAGGGGAGGGGAAAACAGCCTTGAGATAATACAGCAAAACTTTTTACATCATTCCAAACTGATTTCCTGATTTGTGATGGAGAATAGCAAGACCTTCTTTCTTTCAGATCTGGCATCTATAATGGTGCAACCCTGAGGCCCTTGGAGAATTAATATTCATAGGCTTAATTTGCCACAATATTAGAGTAGGCTAATAATTGTGTTGCCTATCATGTCAGGTCAAATATTCCATACAAATATTCCATATGAAGACATTTGTATCAATAAAAGGAGAGGAAAGAATCTGCTTAGCCAGAGTTAAATGTTTGAGTTAATGTTTGCCAACCTTGGCAACTTGAAGATGAGTGGACTTCAAATCCCAAAATTCCCTGGCTGGTGATTTTTGCCCAATGCCTAGTGTCATGTCGTTTGAGTTGGGCAGCCATATTAAAAAGAGGAAATAATCAAAACTCAGAAGAAACCAAATTTACCAAGGCTTGGAACAATGTTTCTTAACTTTGGCAACTTGAAGATGATGGAGAATCCCCTAGCCAGAATCCCCTAGCCAGCAAATCACCAGCTGGGGAATTCTGGGAGTTGAAGTCCTACCCCTCTTCAAGTTGCCAAGGTGGATAAACACTGGCTTAGGTGGTCAGAGAAGGCCATTTTGTGCCTTGCCACCTTTACATATTTAACCAAATTAGAGATTTTGGAAGGACATTTTTCCGAAGCTCCCACACTTACCGATAATATTGGTTTTGCCCAAGAATTTGTTCTTCAGCTTCTTTCTGCTTTGCATGTATTTCACACTGTTCCGCCTATACGTCTCCTGGCTAATCTGCTTGCGACTTTGCTTGTGGATGCTCTTGATGTTGCTGATGCTGGACCTGCCCGGTCATCCAAAGGAAAGGAAAATCATCAATGAAAATATAAGCACATGAATAACAATGCTAGACTCTGCTAAGGCAGGTTCCTCCAACCTAGCATTTTCCTTGTGTATGGATTAATATTCTCAATGTTTCCAAGTGGAGTAACTCCCATATATTTTCCTATAAAATCCCCATGGTTCCATTGGCTAGGGATGATTTGATCTGGATCTTGCATTGAGAGAAATGTCAGATTCTTTGGCTGCTTCTTCCCAGTTTTTTTATTATGGGATTTAATGCAATTGGCTAATTTCCCAGGCTTAAAATCTCATATTTTCTTTGACCCGAGAAAATATGAATCTTGCTGACTTCCTGCTGAATTAACCAGCATTTATCTGAGCCCGTGCTTCAGAGATTAGTCTTGACAAGGACATAACAATGTCTACTTATGGCCAAAAGGACAAAGTAAACTAATTCTTGATTTACATTTACATCTAGGGGCTCCAAATTGATTCTAAAGAGAACTCTCTTCATTTTGTCCTCACAAGAACCTGTGAGGTAGGCTAGGCTGACAGCCCAAAATCTCCCAGTGAGTTTCCAAGGCTGAGGATGGACTTGAAGTTTGGTTTCACCAATCTTAATTCAACACTTCAAAACAAACAAATGAACTTCCAGAGAGCCCAACTATACCTTCGAGGGGGTGCTCCTTTATTCCTCAGCTGGTTGTTCTCGGTCATGTTTTCCTCTCCTACTTTCTGCAGATACATTGAAGGATAGTAGCCTGTGATCTCATCCTTCCTAAGATTTAAGAAGACCATTTTATTGAGGCATAAAAATAAACAAACAGAGATAGCTTGAACTTTGGTCACACTGCATAGCAAGATCCTTCTAAGAAAGATAAAGTCTACATTAAATACTGATGATGTTACCTATTTGGGTAAGAAAATATCTGGAAGCCAAAAACCAAACTCAGAGAGCACCAAAGATTCCACAGTTCAACCCTGATCTACATATATTCTCCTCTATTGGCATATAATGCTGAACAGAATAAGAATATGTCTTAATAAAGAAAATAGGTAGCTATTTGTTAAGTATCAGTCTGGAAGAGGAACAAGTAAAAGAGACAATGATAGTATGGGCTAAAACTTTGGCTATTCAATTGAGTTAGATTAATGGCAGAGGTATGGGATAGAAATTATAAATTAACAATGCAATGTCTACTGCATACAAAGAAAATCTTTATAAAATGTTTGATAGATGGCATTGTCCACCCTCAAGGTTTGCAAAGATGTTTAAGGATAAATCTGCAAAATGTTGAAATGCCACCAGATACCTGGTTCATATTATCATATGTGGTGGACATGTCAAAAAGCAAAAAAATATTGGACAAAAATGCATACATGGCTTGAAAAAATGATAAAACAATATATCAATTTCAAACCAGAGATATTTTTGCTGGGCATTCTACCAGACAGATATAAGAAAGGGTATGTATATCTGATTTTACATTTATTGACTGCAGTGAGAATAGTATTTGCACAACAATGGAAAAGTGAAGAGATCCCAACAGATGAAGATGTGATCAGAAAAATATTAGAATGTGCAGAAATGGATAAGCTAACACTTATCATTAAAGAAAAGGAAGAAACTTAATATTTTTTGACTTGAGACTTATTTAATCAATGGTTAACTAACAAAAACAGGAGCTAGAAACAGGGAAATATATGAAAGGATTAGTGATATAAGTAAGATACTTTAACTTGGTTAAATAAATAGTATGATTATTATGGTTATTAACATTAATATAATTGATATTAATGCAATGAGTATTGTTGTAAATACTGTGATTATTATTTCCTAAAATGATTTGTCCCCAGACAACACACTGTTCAATTAAAATTAGAATTTTTGTATGTTATAAAATTAAATTAAAACTTATTACAAAAAAGAAGAAAGAATATGTCATGCTCCAGGGCTATCTCCCACACACTGATTAATTTAGCTCTGAACATACATACAGTGTTGCAATACATAAATGCTTATCAGATGGCTGTCAGCTAAGACTTCCTCTTTTTAACACCTGTCACTTCTGAAGAAGCTTCTTGGATGAGGAATGAAACATCTTCAAAGAAAGCCCAGAAAGTCCCGTTACCCCTTGGAAAAAACCCCTTTGGGGACAATCATGACCTGGATGATTGAAAATCTCCGTAGACATCTATCACTTCAGATTTTTGAAGGCCTCTTTGGGGCTCTATCTGGGTATTTATTCTGTGTTGATTGAGACTTATCTTTTAAGCATCACACTGAAAATATAATAATACGTGGACATTGGACAATTACAGTTCTCTCTCTGTCTCCACGTGTTGTCAAAGGCGTGGGAATCAACCCCTGGGTCAGCAATTGGCCTGCAAAATTTCTGTCAAGGGTTTTCCCCAGTCTACCTCAGAATTAATCTAGAACTTCTGCCCACAAGTCATGCCTGTGCCTCTGAGTTATGACTAAAGACGAAAAGACTACACTCACAAGTTTCACCCTAAAAACCCCAACCCCACTCACAGATGACTTCATATATGGGAAAGAGGAAGAACTCAAAAAACGTGACTAGAAACTGGACAGAAACCAAACTGGAGAAAATTGATTTTGACAGATTCATCATCGCAGACAAGGGATTCGAGGATCTTAAAATAATTAGACTGGATTTAGGTCTATGGAGATTTTCAATCAACCAAGTCATGGTTGTCCCCAAAGTGCTTTTTCCAAAAGGGAACTTGGACTTTCCTATGGTGATTTTTTGTTTGTTTGTTTGACTTGTGGCAGAATTCCAGGGTTAATTCCGAGGTAGACTGGGAAAAACCCTTGATAGAAATTTTGCAGGGCTATTGCTGACCCAGGGGTTGATTCCCACGCCTTTGACAATACATGGAGACAGAAAATGAACTGTAATTGTCCAATGTCCACATATTATTATATTTTCAGTGTGATGCTTAAAAGGCAAGTCTCAATCAACACAGAATAAATACCCAGATAGATCCCCAAAGAGGCCCTCAAACTCTGAAGTGACAAGTGTTCTGCTTCTCATCCAAGAAAGCCGGCATTGATGAGTGTCATTCCCACATTCAGCCGCAGGAGCCTTCAATGAGGTGTCCTCCAAGCAAGTTAGGACTCTGGCAACTAGATTCCCCAGTCAGAAGTCTGAAATTTGTCCCAGCGCATTTGCAAGGGAACAATTTGTGAGAAGTTCAAGGACGGAACATCTCCATTGCTTCCTTTCTGAAGAGTCATGGCTGAAGCCTTACCTGACTACCCACCAACCATCGAGCAGTTTATGAATAACTTCTATGGTTTCTCCTTCCTTCAGGGAAATCTCGTCTTCCTGAGCAGCTGTGTAACCTTTTCGGACAACATGGAGTTCACCTTGCAAGAGGAGAGATTATTTGATTGATTAATCAAATTTATATGGCCACCCATCTTGTAAGAAGTGATTCTGAGTTGAAACTGATATCAGGTGCCCCAAAAACATTTAACTGCTTTCATTCATGTTTTAAATCTTGATTTCCCTCAGCTACCCATTTTACAGATTGGACTGTGGAGGGTGAAAACCTGCTTATGCATTCAAAGCGTGAAAGGCAAAAAAGGGACGAACTCAAATTAGAGAGATGAAACAAATTCTGAGGTATAATAAATGCTTCCAACTTAATTCATATTTTTTTAAATATTTCATTTAAATTAGCTTCAACCAGCAACCTCTTTTAAATGTATTTTTTAATGGTGAATATTTTATCAGTTAGTGAGGCATTTTAATGGGAAAATAGGCTAAACAATTTGGATTGTTAATATGTGTTTTCAAAACAGACTAGATTTCTTTTAGTTAGCCGCAAAAGAAAAGATGCAGGAAGGAAGTTCATTAATGGCAACTTTTTTTTTTTTTTTACAAAAAAGCATGATTTTATGTTAAGGAAATGCAATCTTTACAGTAACTTACTGCTGATTCATGCAGCTTAAGTACAACCAGACTTTCCAAAGCCATCCCAGTTCATCTTTATATTAATTTGGTCGTGTTTATTTTAATTTTTACACAATATTGATTAATAAGTTGATATTTTCATTGCTTATTGATCACTGAAACACACATACTGTACTATGCATTGATCATTAATAAATATTGCAGTAAATTTTGCAGATATATCATAGTATTCTTTATTATTGATTTCTTTCACATATATTACATAAGGTATAATATACATAAAGTGCCCTTTTAGAAATCTTACAATGCCATACCTCCCTTTTTTAATCTTCACAACCCTTGGAATAAAGAGTCTTGTCTAAACCAATTATATTTGCTTTAAATTTAACTAACAAAGGTTTATTATCATTTCTTGTTCTATGGTTGATAAACTGAGCCACATCTGGCTTTGTGTTTTCAAACCAGTCTGGCCTTCGTTGCTGATTATTTTAATATACTACATTAAAATCTGAAAGGAATGAAGCAATGAGGGGACATCCTTCCCATATTTTATAATATGAATACCTAAATCATTTCCTTTTCTTTTTAATGCAATATAGGTAGGCCTAAACTTATTCGAGCATTTGTTTAACAACTGTTCAAAGTGACAATATTATTGAAGAAGTGACGTATGACCAGTCCTCACAGTTATGACCATCCCCACAGTCGCATAATCAAAATTTGGGTGCTGGGCAAAATTTGGGTGCTTAGTTGCGGCATCTCAAAATCACCTGACTGCCCTTTGTGGCTTTCACAAAGTCAATGGGGGAAGCTGGATTCATTTTAACAACTGTGTGATTCACTTAATGACCACAGGAAATCACATAATGTCTGTGGTAAAAGAAGTCATCCGTTCGCTTAGCAACAGAAGCTCCAGTCTTAATTGTGATCATAAACTGAGGACTACCTCTACCTTCTAGAGCTAAACTTGGGCCTTGCTCTGCATGGACCTTAGCTTGAGAACCTCTTCAAATCCAACAGTAAAGTTCCTTTACCTGCATAGTTGGGCTCCTGTTCTTCAGCTTCATCTGGACTATCCATTGGTTCTAGATAAGCAGCTGGTACCCAACCTCGTTTATTCTTTTGCTGACAAAACCACCATCCTGAAATGAATAACCAAAAAGAAGGGTGTTTTTTTTTTCCACTGAGCAAAAGACCCAATTCGACGCAAGATGAGGGGGGGAAATGTCGCCAGCTATTTTCTTACCACTCTCGCTCTTCTCCACCACGTCTACTATGTCCCCCACCTTCGTGGCCATCTCAGTGCTGGAGTTCTTCTCATAGTCAGCAATCACACGGTAGGTCTGTAGGATGATTGGGCCTGTGATGTCTACAGAAAAGGAGAAACTTTCGCAATGAGAAACCCGGAGGACTCAGTTGTAACCAACACTTAGCAGAATGAGGTTAGCCATGAGCTATTAAAAAGGGAAATGGGATCATCTCTGATTTATGTCCATCTTCACCTCTTTTCTCCCTGTCCCCTTTTTCTTGCCACAGTTGTAAACCTGAGAGTGGGGACTGTCTTTTTGCCAGTTTATTTACTTAGTTTATTTACCACAATATATGTTATTTTGTGCCACTTCAATTAAAAAGGGGGAATCTAAACAGCTTACTTGGTATGAAGATATTATTTCCAGAAACAAAGAGATAATTTCTAGAATTAGTAAAATAGGAGTAACCTAAAAGCTAGACTTGAACATTGAGAGCTTTCATTTGTCAAAGTTTTTCCCCAATGCTATTCTTCCTTAAATACAAGTGTCTAGTCCTCAGGGTAAACTATGAATTAAAACTTCTTGAAAGAAATGATAAAATCCTGCAGGTATTCTGTTTTTACCTCACAGTGGGCACCGGATGCCTTAGGGAGCCGAGATTTAATGCAGAAACAACCTAGCACCCTTTCATTCTCCACACAGATGCAACTGACTCAGGAACCAATGCAACAGATGACACAAATAGTTCCTTTTGACTTCCATCGACTTACCTGTTGCAATCTTCTTTGAATCATATGGCATCAGGAATGTTTCTGGTTTCTTGGGGCTGCAGGGAGTAAGAAACAGACTTGTTACTATCTCAAGCATCACTGATTAGCCAGCAATGTAAATTGCCTTTAGCAAACCACTGAATTATTCCTTATTCCTCAGCTGGCCTCTGAGCCCAGTGAAGGTGTAGTGAGGTTGATCAAATTCTATGCTTTGATCCAGGGAGTTTCAAACAGAGTCCTGTAGAATCTTGAGGGTTTCTGAGAATTTGACGGGGTTTTGTAAAACATTAAGTGGGGGAACATTCGTTTAAATGCATCCAAAGTTGCTAACTGCAATGTGTTCTAAGATACAATATAAAGGATGGAGCTGACATTTAAAAGCCCCTACCCTGCAGGGCAACATTTCTCAATGTTGCCAACTTTAAAATATGTGGACTTCAACAAGCAGAATTCCCCAGCCAGCATCAAGAGCATACTTCAGAGCAATTTATGCATTAATAAAAAAATAACTGACCATCCCAGGGAAATCTACACATATGGTGGCTAACAGTTGATCTTGACTTGATGAGCATATGATCAAGAAAACAACTGAGGATTTATACAAGGGAAAGCTCTCTGGCTGCTAAGCCATCATTCCATTTGCATTAAAAATCACATTGCAAGCAGTGTGATACACTCTCCCATAAATTTGCAATAAGATTCTTCCTCAAAGTCTTTAGATCATGGTCAGTGGCTGCAGCAGTAGCTGAAGAAAGGAAGAAGAAGTGGTAAGTTCTAAACAAAATGCAAAACTTTTAAAATTGTAGGTGGGTAGTTCCATAATGCAACTGTTTCCCCCTCACTTGCCAGTCACTTTGCACCATACAAGAGGAAATATCCAAGCTCTTTGAGACTTTGTATTTCCACTAGTTGCTGGCTAAGAAAAGAAAACAGCAGGATCCTTGGGCATGTTGCTCTTTATCAACTGAGCTTCCAATTGATAAAGTACAAATTCCAGGAGGGCCAAAAGTTTCAGTCTTTTGATTATATTTGGAGAGGAATCTGGAGATGTGAAGGAGCGAAATACAGAGACATAAGGGCATCTATTTTTCCCCTCTTAAGCCCCAAACATTGTGGATTGTGGCCATCTGGTGCAGCCTCTCAAACTAATAAAAGAAAATTTAGGATCTGGAGAAAGAATGAGGCAATACATTTGCAGAAATAATTTGCCCACAAGCTCTGCAGAACTACACTCTTGCATCACACGCAGAGAAAAAAGTGGATTTTTTTTGTTTCGTTTTTGCAATTCTGGCTTCGCTGCAGGACTTCCCAAAATAAATGTCCTCAGACTCTGAGATTGCAAAGCGCTGGACCATTTCATGTGGCACTTACCCCCACTAAGGGTTAGGTAGATTGTATATAAAATAAAAATCCTTTATTTGGGCAAGACTTTGTTTGAATATAGCCACCTGCCAGCTCCGATTGTGTTTCTGGCAATGAATAACTTTTAGAGAATTTCCTTCCTTGTTATCCTCCTTATCTCCTCCAGCAATGTTCATATCTAAATCTGCAGAGGTTGTTGCATTGTCCAGAAAAACCACTTAGTAACACACAGGGCGAACAAGGATGCCAATAATGTCAATTCCAGGGTCACAATAAGAAAGAAACCATTCCCTATTGTAGTTCTAGTTTCCATTTAAATCTATACCTGCAGTTATGCATTATGTAGTTTTCTTTGGTTTGGGCTTACTGTGCTGCATGAATTCAATCATTTCATTTTGCATATAGTACATGTATAATCTGGGACGCAGCCATGATTGTAAGCCACTGTGAGTGGCTTACCATATTTATCAAGCAACTGTGGTTGATTCTATAAGCAATGGTTGCACAAAATATGGATGGTCCCAATCTGCATCTTCCAGAGCCTGGCCAATACTCACTGGTTTGCCGTAGACGGGTTCAAATCCTCTGGTCTGACTTTAAAGAAGTCTAAGATGTGCACACAACGGGAGATCTTGCGTGGAAGATTGATCAAGGCAGAGAAGTACTCAGACAGAGTATTTTGACGGTTTTCAGTGGCGCGTTGGCTGTCAAACCACTTTGGAGCTAGACAGAGAAAGGAAGCAAATGCATCTTATCTCAGGTGTGGCTCATTATCCATCTGTTCCAGAATACCCAATTCTAAACTGGTATATTTCCCAAAAATCCAAGACAGAGATTTTGTTCCACGTTCTCAACTCTTGGACATTTCTCCCTCTTTGTGTGTTTTGAGCTTCCAGCAAGAGAAAAAGAAGGAAAGGAAATTAAAGAGGGTAAGCTAAATCCTACAAGGAATGGGTCACCTTTCGGAAATGCCATAATCATATTCTACAATGCAGATTGTGAGTTGAGTGAAATAGAAGATCTTTGAAGACATTAGTCAGACCTGCCCCGAATTGGTCCTTTAGTTAAGAAAGACCCTCAACTCCATTTGTAGTGAAAGATATCTCTGAAAATAAGACTGGGTCTCATATTAATTTTTGCTCCAAAAGACGCACTAGGGCTTATTTTCAGGCAATGTCTTATTTTCATGGAAATATGGTACAAAATGCATCCATCGGCTGACGATCTTAATTGAGGCTTATTTTTGGGGTAGGGCTTATATTATGAACATCCCCCAAAAATCATGCTAGGGCTTATTTTCCGGCTGGGTCTTATTTTTGGGGAAACGGGTATTTTTACTAAAAGCCAAGTGGATTACAATATAGCAAAGCCAGAACTGAAGTTTGTGCACCAAATCTGTAAGTTTAATGTTCCCCTCCTAGACACTTCCCATTGATGGTCCCCGTCATCATTCAATCAATTTTGAAAGAGGTGTTTTTGAAACTGGTCATGCATTCTTCTTCCAGGGCAATGACCTAACTTGTCTCTAAGAGGCAGGCTTCTTCCCATCAATTTCATCAGTTTCATTTTCCCCTTCCTGTCCGGTTGCCTGCCCCCATAGTTCATGTCAGACTGACAGCTAGCGAATGCAAAGTTGCAAAGTTCAAGCATATGATGGCAGCCTGTCAACATTCCTAACTCTGAGTTCTCTGGACAATAAATGCAGCTTGTTTAGCTTGGATTTAGCCTGGTATAGGAATTACAGTTCTGGCTTTTATGAATGTTTATGGTGGGTAGGAAGTTGTGTGAACCCAACCAAATGTGGTTAATCAGCAAACCACGATTAAGTAATGGCTTAGAATGATAGTTGAAAGCAGGTCTCAATCAATGCTCTAAGGCAGAACTTCCCAACAATCTGTTCCTGCCAGGAGAGGCTAGAGACAAAGAAAGCAGGAGAAATATGAAGAAGGAGCTCTCATAACTGCTGGACTGCTATGATAGAATGGATTCAATACAACGCAGTTTCAAGGCTGCTTGCTTGCAAGCATGGGCCCCAAATTCAAAAGCCACCTGTCATCAGCATTGACAATGTATTGGTCACTGGTTATCAGTCACCTGCCCCTGGCCCATAATACAACTTTTCCAGGAGACTTCGACATATCATGTTAGGTTATTGTGCAAAAACCCAGAACTTGCACACATATGTAATTACTTGATCATTCCTTTCCCAAAATTAGTGTAAATCTGACCACATCATGAAAATATCGAAACCTTCAGTTTAAGAAAGCCAGAAAATCTTAGGGAAAGATTTATTTTGAACCTGTCATGGTCTCAGTTCCACTTTAATAAAGTTCCAGAAATCTGGTGGGTGGAAGAAGATCTGGCTTTTAAGATAGAATTTCAGTCACAGGTCAATAATCCAGTAATCACAAAGATAATTTGTTCGTTAAAATAGCTTATGTGTAAGCAAGTGGGAGAATTTTCAGAGATCTGTCCTTTTCAGAATGAAACCACTCAATTTTTTCCATCAGTTTACTGCTGTTATTTTCATGAAATGCTGCTAGTTTTTTTTTAATTCAGTGCCTTTATAACTGGGAGCTAGAAAACTTAGGAAACACTACTCAATACCTGGTGTTCCCCAAAGGTGCTTTTTCAAGAGACAAGTGGGCTTTCTGGTTTTTCTTGGAAGACATTTCACTTCTCACCCAAGAAGCTTCTTGGATGAGAAATGAAACATCTTCAAAGACAAAACAGAAAGTCCAGTTGCCTCTTGAAAAAGCACCTTTGGGACAACCATGACGTGGATGACTGAGAAACCCTGTAGACAATGCCTGTTGTGCCTTCTTTAGTTTTATGAATTTCTCTCTGGTTACAACTGCAGAAAACCAGTGTCATAATTTCCATTATGAAGCAGGACTCAAACCAAAATAGCAATGTTCTAAAGTAAGATTAATACACACATACACACACACATAAAAGGAACCCCCTCCCACAAAGCCCATGGGAAATTGAAGGAAACAAGTGGTGTGACCTCTCCCAGTATAGATATTGTACCACTCTGCTGCTGATTGTGGCCTCCCCTCTTCCGTGTTGTCCAATAAACCTTGACAAACCTCAAATTCTTGTGGATGTCTTTGAATATACAAAGAGGCTGTGGGATTCTACTAGCTAGCTGGACTGTTACAGCAACCATACAAGTACTGCCCAAATATCTTGATGGCACCTGGCACATGTATGAAGGAACTTTAGCTGTGTTTTGTTTGCATATGGCTCTGCTTCTATATTGGGGCAAACGCTAATAGAAGGGAATATATGTAGCTCAGGGTTGAACTGTGGAATCCTTGGTGCTCGCTGAACATGGCTGTTTTCTTGTAGACATATCAATGAAGACTCAATATCCACAAGTATCTAAAAAGGTTAAAAGTTAAAGTTGCTCTGATTTAACTTTTTTAGATATTTTCGTGTAGATATTTCATTATCCAACTAGGCAACAACTTCAGTGCTAGATTGGCGCAAGATTAGAACAAATCTTAGACCAAGAAGGGATTTAAGTTTAATGTGCCGCAAATTTCCTTCTTTGTTATGTTTGACCTATAAAACCTGGCGTGTCGGGAAAACAAGCTACAGTCTAAGTTTTGTACCAGATTACAACAACTGTGGAATTTTATATCACTAGGAACTCTAGTGGTTAGAAATGCAGTATTGCAAACTAACTCTGCTCACTGCCAGCAGTTCGATCATCACTACCTCAAAGTTGACTCAGCCTTCCATTGTTCCAAGGTCAGTTCAATGAGGATCCAGATTGTTGGAGGCAGTATGCTGATATTTGTCAACTGCTCAGAGAGTGCTTTAAGGCACTATGGAGTGATACATAAGTCTATTGCTATTGTTATATTGTAATTAAAAAAAAATTCTTTTTGTTATGCTAATGATAGAATTAGGAGAAGCTATGCAGTAGAAGAATGAATTATATGGACCAGCAGGTAATTCTGTGTTATAAACCTAGCTGATTTCATTTAATCCAGAAGTAGAGAACCTGTAGTCCTTAAATGCTTTTAAGCTACAATTCCCAGTGACTCCCATCAGAAGTAAATCTGGTTGCAGCTAAAGGGCAAGTTTAGAATGGCCACATGTTGCCTTTGTCCTAGGCAATCAGGAAACCAGTTAAATTGGTTCATCCACAGACGCTTCATATGAATGCCAAAAACAGTCATGAGCGGGACAAGGAAAACATATTTGAAATTAGCAGGTGGAACTAACCCATGTCAACTTCAACTTTATGCAATTTTGTCACAACTAATTGCAGCTATAGTTAGGTTACTTACCTGGCAAGTGAGGGATTATTCTACTCTCCATGTTAATTTCCCCAGATTCAATGGGAAACATTTCCTTCAAAATTTTCTAAGCAAGAGAAAAGAACAAAAGATCAGTTTCAGAATCGAACTGAAAGTCTAGGCCAATTCACTATTAAGTGCTATTATCTAATAAAACTAAAGAAAGTGGGGGTTTTTTTCTTCTCCATTGCTTTGACACCAGGAGTGTTGGGGCAGGGAAGGAGTCCTGTCTACTAAATTTCTGCCAGCTTCATAGTTGTAGAACACTTTCTGGAAATTTAATTGGCAACTTCCTATAGGTTATTGCCTAAAAGGCTATGGGGTGCTCAATTTTTCATAATTTAGCTATAATCTATAGTGATTCAAGACTATTTCTATAAATGAAGAGTGTTGGATATTGACTTCTGACTGGGAAACATTTTCCTTGCCCCATTAGAAGTGTAAAAACCGGTTAGTAAGTTAGCTACAGAAAGTCCCCCAGCTGATGTTTCAAAGCTGAAGGTTCATAGTAGCTGATGCTTGATAGCATCATCACGTCCACCACCAAGCATTTCTGATGAGTCCTTCTTGCCTGCTCTTTCCCTTGGATAATCCATTGTCCACAGATTTAGAAACCAATATTCCTTGTTTTAAAAATATAAACAGCAATCCTACATTCTACTGATATAGAAATTGGAGCTTGTAAATAACATGGTGCCTCCATATTTATGCACACAATTTGCCTAAATCAAAATAAAACGGGGACAAGGATTTGCCCAGGACAGAGCCAGCCCTTTCTTTGGAGTAAAAGGTAGCCCAGTCAATGCTAGAATTAAAGAGCAGCAAGAAAGATTTAGAAGACTAACTAAGGTGTATATCAGGGATCTCCAACCTTGGAGACTTTACGACTTGGGGACTTAAACGCCCAGAATTCCTCAGCCAGCTATGGTCCACAAATCATAAAGTCACCAAGGTTGGAGACCCCTCTTATATGACACATGGAATGCCTGGACCATCTATGGTAGCATGTTCTAGAAGTGCAAGGAATACTTTCTCCCTGCAGACCAGCTACTGAGAGGGGGACAAGGCTGGGTTCTCACAACCCAAAAATCTCAGGCAAATGAACTACAGCTGCCATGTTCACCAAATGTTGTAGTTTGCCGGCAGCAGGTGCGGATGGCTGAGGTCTCGGACAGCAAGGACTCAGATGAGGGAAAGGGCCTGCATGTGATGCAGGGATGGGCCAGGACCATCAGGGAGTGGAATGCTGCCTTCGAAGATTGTGGAGGCTGGCAGCAGTGATGAAGAGGTCCCTGAGGAGCCTGTGCCCAGTGCGTCCATGTGCACACAGGGCTGCTCAAAGAAAAGAACAGCTGCAGCAGCACAAGTGACTTGGGAGTAAGGCTGCTAGGTAATGGCCACTCCCATTAAGAGATAAAAAGCCAGCTGAGAAATCGGAGTTATTTGCAGGAAGCAAAGAGGTTTTTGCACTCAAGCCTTGTGGACGTTCGGAATCTCTTGGTTGGTATTTGGAGACTCTTTGTCTTTAAATATTTCTTAGTAACTTTATCTAGTGTCCTTGGCAGCCTTGCACCACCTTGGCAAGGCCCGTTCTTATCAGAGATAATTAATTTGAAACAGCCTTTTAACCCTGAAGGAATGGAATTTGTAAAGAATCATTAAAAGGTTTTGCTGTTAATTCTGTTTCGTGTTTGTTTCCTTGGAACAAGGTTTGGGTCAGAACACCAAATATGCCCTGCCCATTGTATATAATAGAGATCAACATTATTTATTTGAAAAGCTCTGTAACAACAAATATCACTGTAATTTTAAAAAATGACTGTTTGCACATGTCTGGGGAATTCCTGTCCCTTTTCCCACAGTCTACCCTCTCGTTCTGAGATATCTTAAAACAATAGTTGCTCTCACAACATGGAGAAACTGCACGTAAACTTTCAGTTTAGTCTAGATTAGCATTGTGGAAAGTCTTATGACCAATATATATATATATTATTCTTTATACTGTCTTTATCTTTGCTTAAACATTAACAGTGGACTGAGAATCAGTGTCTCCACTAGGCAGTTGGTAGTCAGGCTGAAACTAAGTTAATCAAGTAAAAATAGCAAACAGTGAAATCTTTTACTCAAACTTCCTCAACCCCCAACTCCTCATAAATTACCCAGACCTAATCTGCATATCAAAGGATAAGGTTTGTAAACACAAATACTTAATTAAAACAGTCTCCCAGGGGAGCTGCCTGTTCACAAGAATAAACATTGTAGATGGCACTAAATGTCTATGGAGATGCTCAGTCATCCAGGTCATGGTTGTCCCAAAAGGTGCTTTTTCCAAGAGGTAAGAGGAGTTTCTTGCTTTTTCTTTGAAGATGTTTTGCTTCTCATCGAAGAAGCTTCTTCAGCTCAAAAAAACCCAGAAAGTCCAGTTGCCTCTTGAAAAAAAGCACATTTGGATCTTAGATGGCATATACTTACGCACATACATGCCCCTCAAATGTCACCCTAGAACCATGATGGTGAACCTATGGCATGCATGCTAGACGTGGAATGCAGAGGTCGCTCACTGCGCATGCGTACGCCACCGCCTGAAAGCTGATTGTTGGGTATCTGGTGTGCATGCATGGGGGCGTGGAATGCGCACGCATGTGCAGAGATGTGCAGTGTATGTGGGGGTATTGTGCACATGCACAGAGATGTGCAGTACACGGGGGGTTAATGCACACATGTGCAGAGACACATGGTGTGCAGGGGGATCATGCATGCATGCACAGAAATGTGTGGCGCACGCAGGGGGGGTCACGCACGCATGCGGAGGGAGCGTTGGGAGCCAGCATGCATTGCTTCTGGGTGGGAGCGTTGGGAGCCAGCATGCGAGCACACAATTTTGGACACAGGAGCCAAAAAAAGGTTAGCCACCCCTGCCCTAGAAGCAGGGATGGGATTCTACCAGTTCGTACCTATTTGCTAGAACCAGTTGTTAACATTCTAAGCAGTTCGGAGAACCAGTTGTTAGAAGAAATTACTAGCCTAATCCTGTAAGGAAGGCAG
>JANHFN010008502.1:129560-140226 GCA_032468175.1 Toxicocalamus goodenoughensis
TGGGACAAAGCCTTCCAGCTGCAAGGCAAGGCCTGGGCTCTAGCAATTTCTTTTCCACCCTTAGGAGATTTTGGAAAATGCCAAAAACCTGGTTGTTCCCCCAGCTCTTGGGAAAAGTGTAGTTGTGGACCCTGGTTTAGGTTAGCTTAGTTTTGTTGAGGGTAAGATGGAGTGTTTGTTCTTCCTTTCTTTTTTGTATTTGTGTAGGGTGCCCAGAGTGATCTTTGAGGTTGGTTATATATATTTGATTAATAAGTAAACACAGACACAGACACAAAACACAACGCACAACACACAAAAATAAATATAAAATAAAATATGTGTTAGGAAATAGCCCGGAATTTACAATAAACACAAAGTGAGATTAACTTTGCAATTAATGTTTAAAATAGAATCACAAAAGGAAGAAGTTCTACATTCTTTATAGTTTGATTAACATGCCATGGAATCTTGTGAATTGTAAGATCCAATTAGCTTAATGTTGTCTATGCAAGCAGTATCATTGCAGTATATAATTCTTGTCAACTAATAGTTCATGGACAGATTAAATCACTAAGAAAGTAATCAAATTCTCTTATTAGTTTATCACTATTTTTGCAAAAATAAATATAAACTCCATTTCTATGGAACAATCATTCAAGTATTAATCGAAGAATCAGTCACATTGCTTTATGAAAGATCCAAACATTTTAGTCAATTTTTTTGGGGGGGGATGGGCATCTTTGATGTTCTCTGAGTTTGATGGTTTTCTTGCAGACATTTCATTACCAAGCTAAGAAATATGATCAGTGCATAATGAAATCTTTGCAAGAAAACTACCAAGCTCAGAGAGCATTAAGGACTGCACAACTGAATGCTAAAGTACACATGTTCTTTTCTATTGGTCTTTTTTTTTCTCATTGGAGCACAAAGGAAAAAAATTGATACATGAAGTCCTCAGAGGAACCTGAAAAACTGCCATTTGGCCTTTAAACTCAGGAGAAGTTCTGTATCTTGAAAAATCCTTACATTCTGTTATTTTATATTTGTGCCAGATAATTCATTCCAGGCTTTGTCACGATGGATGACATTTGTCCTGGTATCCTAGAGTAGTGGCCATTCATTCCCTATAAATCTAGGCAAAGAGGAGAAATTCCAGTCATCAATGCCATTTCCCTATGACAGAATTTCTCCGTGGCATCAACTGCAGGGTATTAGGAACAGAGACAAAATATGGTTTCAATCTGAACCTTATTAGGTTGGTATCCTGTGATACTACCATTCCATGCAGGTCTCCAGGATGGGCTCTATCAGGCTGTGAAAGACATGGCAGAGGCTCGACGTGTTCACATGCAGCCCTATTTCTACCAGGCAGTGCTGCACCCTGATGCAGCCATGTTTTGTCGGAACCAGTGAGTGATCGTACTCTCTTTCTAAAGGAACTGTTTTGGGGGTCTATTAAGTGGATTCAATTCCATGCAATTATCTGGAATTCAATAATGAAATTAAGGACTTCTGAAAGTTTTATAACTAATCAAATCCTCTGTAGAAATCTAGGAGTATGTTTTATTTCATTTATTTGTTAACTTTCTGTGGCCACCCATCTTAGTCAATGAATTTGAGCGGCTTACAGTTTATAAAATATATTACAATTAAAAATGTAAAAAACATTTTGAAACAATAAAAAAGAGTAAAACCAGTTAAAAACATTAAAAACATCCAAGTTAAGATACACAAGAGCAAGATGTTGTTTCTCCTATTTGTAAAAAAAAAAAGAGAGAGAGAGAGATGTTTACATATCAGTCCCAGTGGTTATAGCGGAGAATTTCTCATTCTCTATCAACTTGGAAGATGTGGAATGGACAATATTAATAGAGAGCCAGGTTTAGACTTGGAAGAATTCACTGAATGCAACTGCTCCATTGGTTTTTCCAAAAGCAATTACATAAAGGATGGGATGATTTCAACAAAAAGCAGGATCCCCAATAGATTGCTGCACTTTCAAGAGACTATTAGTCTATTGATAATTTCAGAACAAATGAGAGATGCGTATTTCAAATACTGGATAACTCTGAGATTATGGTTTCTCTTGAAATATCTATTGTAGTTAGACTCTTTGTTTTGCTGGGTGTGAGCTAAGATTTTTCCAGTATGTTTTTGTTCCACCTTCACTATTGCTTTCTCTTTCCTTTCAGGCTCAGAAGTGAGCCCCTCCACCTGGGGACACTCAGCCCATCTGATGCACCTCTGGTCAATGACACCTGGGCTTTTGCAAGCAATGATCGGAGCCTGCGCTACCTCAGGAGCCTGATTGAGGTCTTCCCAAATGCTTGCCTCCTAGATCAGAAAGGGCAGCTGGTTGCCTGGTCCCTAAGTGATGCCCTTGGGCGTATGATCCATGGCTACGCTGTTCCTGAATACCAGGGAAAGGGTCATATGAAAACAGTGTTGCAGGCTCTAGGCAGGAAGTTGCACACTAAGGATTTTGCCTTATTTGGGGGAGTTCTGCCAGAGAACCAGAACTCCAAGAAACTTTTAATTAGTCTGGGCTTCCATCTCTTGTCTTTGACAAACTATGTGATTTTGTTCACTCCAAATCACCTGAAATAGCCTTCCTGCATTTTCCCTCCTAGAATCAGTGGCACCAGTACTGTCTTCATTAGATTGAGAGGTTGGGACTATATTTGAACCTTGGATTTAAGCAGTGGTGGGCTTCAAAAGTTTTAGCAAAGGGTTCTCTGCCTGTTTGCTATGTGGGTGTGGCCTAGTCAGCCTCCTGCACCACAGGGAGGGGGGCATTTTTGCCCTCCCCAAGCCTCTGCGCATGCCCTGCACTTACCTGCATCCAAAACGGGCCCTATGGGGACTCCTGGGAGGGGAGGGGCAGGGCCAGCCAGGAGTGGGATTTGGGGGTTCTCCAAATTGCACAGAACCTTAGCTAGGGGCTCTCCCAAACCCCTGCAAACCCCCAGCAGCCCACCCCTGGATTTAAGGGACTGCCTCTTTGGATATATTCAAGATTAAGTCTGAAAAGAATCACAAGAACCAAGAATAGCTCTCAATGAATGAAAATAGAACTCTTGGAAACAGTGATGGCAAACCTTTTCAGCTGAGTATGTCAAACATTTAGAAAGTGCCTCACTTGAATCTGGTGCTGTGTCACCTCCCCACAAAGAAACAGGAAGAATTCTCTATTCTCTATCTACATGACCCTGAACAGCGGAACTCACTGGCAGTGCCGCTGGCCAGAAGTAGAGACCTGAGCTCAACCTCAGCCCTAGCACCACTCCTGCCAGCGAACAACCTCACATTCCCCAAAGTTCACAAGCCTTAGGGAATAGTGCAATGGCCCCAATGGCCCAGGACTTTCCTGGATCTGCCACATGCCAATGTCAGCCTTCAAGACTCCTTCCTCTCGCTTCTTTCGGCTGCCATAGTAATGGGGGGAGGGTGAAATAATTGGGTTTTGTGGGGTGGGAAATGTGATGAAGATTTTAGAGAATGAACTGTATAACTTCTATAAACTTTATTGTTTATGCCTACTGGCTTACTGTGCAACTGTAGCTCTTTATCAAACTAGGCCAGATGTCTGCATCACCACCTGAAGATGTCCCACATGACATTATACACATCTTTGATTGGATGAGGCGTTTGAACTATGGTGGGTGGAAACGTTGCCATCACTTTGCATATGTGTTTTTCGTGTGTAAATCCTCAGATCCAGAATTCCTTTGACGCTATCACTTGATTTCCAGTAAAAGTTCCTTTTCTCTATAACAATGGAGTCTAAGAGTGTCTTTCTTGGATTTTGAATGGAGCACCATCTGACAGCCATTTTACCTTCAGGCGATGCTCTCTTAACAGGCCCTGAGGCTGCTGTGGGTCATATGAGGCTTTAGTTCTTGAAGAAGCTTCAGAGAATACACTTCCATGGCTCCTGCTGCCTTTGAAAAGCATGTAAAAGTGTATACACCATTCTCACTCAATTTTGGGAGGCCTCACAAGAGCATACCGCATTCTCATGCGGCGTCCACGGCTTCCAAAAATTGCACAAGAATGGGTCGTGCTTTCAAGAATAGTTGTCAGAGGTTGGTGAATGTATGCCACCCATAATAGTGTGTCATAGATTTGCCATCACTTCTTTAAATGATACATTTCCCATTGCTTTACCTTAGCATACATTTTACTTCATATCAGGCTCCAGCACTTTGGACCTGAATCTCTTTTATATGTGAGAGCTCCTCCACCCCACCACTGCTTTGAGTCTCCTACCCTACAACCAACTTCACTTCTGCTTGCTTCAAAGACAGAGAAATTGGCCAGTGACACTCTAAAGCAATTACTGCTCCCACCATATTGCACCATCTGAAAATGCACTATCAACGTTTGATCAAAATCTACAACTATACTAGCATGTAATCTCATATTAAATAAATATTTGATTATCCTGTCTCATCTTGGGTGGTGTGGATACTGCAGGATGCAATTACTATGTCTATAAACAGATTAATGGCAAGTTTTATTCCCGTTGAGTGAAATTAAACTGTTTGGAATTTTGCATACATTTGCCCAGCACTTTAAATGTTACTCGGGTTGAATGAGCATGCAGGAATTCTTCAATTCTGGGAGATCAGGTACAAAATATTGGGGGGGGACGACAAAAACAGTATTAACTGTGTTCCTATATTGAAAAATTATCATTAAAATATTTTTAAAAACCATACTGCTCTTAGAATCACTATGATCTCGTTTTGTGAAACTCCTGAAAATAAAAACAATTGAAAAGATCCCCTGCCTCACAGACATTTAAACTGAAATTTTTCATCTGCCTATTGAGTGCTTAAAAAAAAAAGTTGAGTAGCAGAGAGTAAATGGTAATTTAATTGTAGTGAGATAACACTGCATTCTAATTTAATTATTTATTTCACTTGCACAGAATTAATTCTAATATGTATTCATTCTCCAAATGCTTCTAAAAATGGCTGATAGGAAAAATGTATGTGTTGGCATAATTTTCCCGCCCACAACAATTTGTCTCTTAGTGGTGGGATTCAAATTTTTTTACTACCAGTGCTATGTGCGTAGCTTGGTGGACATGGTGTGGCTTGGTGAGTGTGGCAGTGGAAGGATACTGTAAAATCTCCATTCCCACCCCACCTCACTAACCTGATTTCCAGCTCCATTCTCCTGTGCAGGGCAACAAAAGACCCAGCCGATCAGCTGGGACTTGGGAGGCAGAGAATAGATGGGGGTGGGGCCAGTCGGAGGTGATATTTGCCAGTTCTCTGAACTACTTAAAATTTCCGCTACCGGTAATCCAGAACTGATCAGAACCTGCTGAATACCACCTCTGCTCTGCAAGTTGCCAAATCAATCTGCTGTCACTATTCCTCACTTACAGGCAACACAAAGTTATGTTCTGCTTTGATTTCTTGCAGCTGAAACAACCTGGACTGAGTGTTAATTCAGACTTAACATCTGATAATTTTGTTTTTATAAACAGGAGACAGATTGCATGAAAAAGCACTATCTTTCCTTAGAAAACCACGTATTCTCACATCAACGTGACAAAACATTCCTTCTGTTTCCTGACATGCAGATTGCGATATGGTTTATTTAGCTTAAATATTAATGGACAATTATTAATGTATATTAGTATATATTTAATACCAATTTTCTTTTAGATTTTAACTTGGTGTGCCTGTTTGGCCTGTGTATGTAACATCTAGAACACATTTCTTCAGCCTGTCAGCTAATACTGTAGTGACGATCTTATAATCTACATTCAACAAGGAAATTGGTCTATATGAGAACAATTGTACTATATGAGATTCTCATAGGACTAGACAGTAAGAATATCGTATCAAAGGTTTTTGTTGCTGTTAGTTGCGAAGTTGTGTCCGACCCATCGCGACCCCATGGACAACATTCCTCCAGGCTTTCCTGTCCTCTACCATCTTCTGGAGTCCATTTAAGCTCACGCCTACTGCTTCAGTGACTCCATCTAGCCACCTCATTCTTTGTCGTCCACTTCTTCTATTCCCCTCGATCTTTCTCAGCCTTGAGTCCTTCCTTCTCATTAGGCAGCCAAAATATTTGAGTTTCAGCTTTCTTTTTCTCACTCTTGCTTCTGAATAGCCTTCAGGTCTTTTCAAAATCTTCTATTGTGACTCCCACCAACACCTGGTTTTAAGGGTGAAACTGAGAAAAGGAAAAACATTTTAGCGCGGCCACTTCCCCTTCTTGGTATAATTTTAGAAAGTGGCGGCTAACAAAACTTTAAATCTTTTTACCTTTTTGTGCTTCATTATTTTTTATTAGGCACACAAAGGGGAAAAAAAAGCAGTCTGACCACAAACATGTAAACATGTGACTTACCAAATGCATGTGAGGAAATTCTAGGCTTAATTAACATACAGCCTCTCAAGAGGCCAGGTGTAAAACCAGAAAAGATCTTATTTTGGCTCCATTAAAGAGGAAAAAGTCAGAATGAAATGCTTGAGGAAAGAAAATGCTTGCCAGCCTGGAGAATAAGAAAAGCAGCCATGTTGCTGTACACTTTTAGCTATGGGTAGTCCTTGACTTAAGAGTCATTGTTTGGTGACCAGTTACAACAGCTCTGAACAAAGTGATTTATGACCAGTTCCTTGCACTTATGCCCACTGAAACATCCCTATAATCATATGATCAATATGGGGTGCTTGGCAACTGGCATGTATTTACAATGATTGCAGCATCCCAAGATCCTGTGATTGCCATTTCCAACCTTCCCAGCCGACTCCTGGGGGAAGCCAGATTTGCTTAATGACGGCAGAATTCGTTTTAACAACTGCAGGGATTTGTTTTAACTGTGACAAAGGGGTTATAAAATTAGATACTGCTCATTGAATTGCTTGGCAATGGAAATTATGGTCCCCAATTATGGTTGTAAGTCGAGGATTACCTATATAACAAATGCTCCACAATTGCAAAGAATAAACTGAAAAAAGCAATGTGCTATATAGCAGGGGTCTCCAACCGTGGCCACTTTAAGACTTGTGGACTTCAACTCCCAGAATTCTGCAGCCAGCAAAGCTGGAGTTGAAGTCCCTGCTATACAGCATCAGCCATCAGGATTAGGAAGCGAGTGGTCTGTTGTGATCCCAGCCGTCTGAATATCACAGGGCTCCTTCCATGAAGAAGTTTCAAAAGTCTTTGAAAATCTGTTCTCCCCTGAGTTGTGGTAGGATGGAGGGTAAGCCCTCAGGTGCATTTGTTGTTGTTATATTGTACGCTTTTTCTGAACGTATATGGTTCTTTTTCTCCAATTAATGGGGATTTGTCCTTAGTTTTTAAAATGTAAGAGTGATCTCAAGTCAGAGATCCTCTAAATTTTAACGAAGTGATACAGTTATACCAAAGTTCATAAATCACAACATGCTGATCCCGATGAGTATGTTTGGGTAAGAATAAGAAACAAAAACAGTATTTGTTGTGGGACGGTTTTAATAGATTGCCTGGAAGAGTGGAAGATACGGATGAGGTCTTTCTCGTTTTCAAAGAGGTGCGTGATACTGACAATGGGAGATTTCAATTACCCCTGGATTTGCAGGAAATCTGACTCAGGCAGGAGTCAAACAACTAACAGTTTTCTGCCCTTTCCTGCCATAACTTCAGAGCCTCGGTGGTGCAGTGGTTAAGAGTGCAGTATTACAGGCTACTTTTGCTGATCACCGGCTGCCAGCAGTTTGGCAGTTCGGATCTCACCAGATTCAAGGTTAACTCAACCTTTCGAGGTCGATAAAATGATGACCCAGGTTGTTGGGGGCCATATGCTGACTCTGTAAACCACTTAGAGAGGGCTGTGAAGCACTGTGAAGAGGTATATAAGTAACTGCTATTGTTATTGGTCAGAAGATGGAAGAAATGTAATGCGAGCAACCATCTCCGACTCAGTCCTATTGAGACCCAATGTCTGTGGGTGTTGCCCAGATATGGGTGTATTCCATCTTTGACCTTGTATGTAATAATAGTACAATGGATGTGTGCAATTTGGGTTAGGGTTAGGGTTTTCTTGTGCTTGATGAGCAGGTAGCAGCTGTGGCTTTTGTACAGCTTCCTGTAAGTCTAATGAATCAATTGAGCAACTTCCAAGATCGGAAGCCTTCAGTCAGTCATGCCTTGGTCACCTTGTGGCTAGATCACTGCAATATTGTGGAATTTTCAGGGTAGGGAAGTTTGCCATGTCTCTTGCCATCTGTGTTGGCTAAAGAAGAATCGGTGCTGGCTGAAGAGGGGCTTGAAAAGGTTATTGTATTGGATTTGGTGGCTGTTGAAATCATGAGACCTGATGAAACCTGTTCCTACTACTGTACAAAAGCCACAGGACTTCCTTCCTTGGGGTGAATCTGTGGGACGGAGAGCAGGACAGGTCACAACCACTGGCCTTATTATCCCTGTAAGAAGCCCAGCCTCAAGTTTCGATTCCCACCATCATACTCTTTATACGTTCAAATGAAATCGCAGCTCAGGAAATCAGTTTTTATTTATTTATTAAAAACATATGAGTTGAGAGATATAGGAAAAAATTATTTCAAATATACAGATACTATTATCCAATTAGCCATTAAAGGAGACAGAGATATTAAAATCAGAGAAATTTCAACTCCCACCCACCTAGTTTAAATTAATCTGAACTATGGTGGACATCCTTCTTCAAGGAAAAAAAAAAGGCAAAATGCATCTAGGGGCTTATTCACCTAGGAGGCAGATTTATTTATTTGCTAATCCCTGCTGATTTTTATGAGCAAAAGCAAAAAAGTAACCATCATGAGCTATGTGCTCGGTCTCTCTTCTCAATTAAGCCTGGGATTTAAAAGGTTTTGTAACAAGTCCCAGGACCTTTGACCCTAGTAGATATTTCTGTCTAGGAAGAAAGAAAGGAAGGAATGGGATAGGTTAGGATAGGACATCCCAGAAGTGCTTTTCAAAAGGCAACTGGACTTTGTCTTTTCATTGAAAACATTTCATTTCTCACCCAAGAAGCTTTTTCAGATGAGAAGCAAAATGTTTTCAAAGAAAATCCAGTTGCCTTTTGAAAAGCACCTCTGGGACAACCATGACCTGGATGATTGAGAATCTCCATAGACATTAGGACAGGACAGAAAGAAGGTACTTCTCTTATACAATTATATTACACAGGCCAGAATCATCCCCACAAACTCTTCTCAAGCCTTGATGTTTTTGCTTTTGATTGGAGATTGAGGAGGAAAAAACAAAATGGCAGAGACTGAAGTTAAATAAACTGCTACTAGAAGCCCTATGAAAATAATGGCTATTTTTGCATACTGTACATATTTCATTCAGTTTAACTTGGTTCCTGTTAGGTATCTTAAGCCCTCCAGACAGGGACTGCAACACCCATCAGCCCCAGCCAGCAAAGCCAATGGGCAGAGAAGATGTCATCCAAAACATACATAGGGCAGTAGGGTGTGGAAGATTGCTCTAAAGTTTCAGGAGGACTAGCAAGTGGCCCAAGGACAAAAGGAGCACAACTTAAAGACGATAAGAGGGACTCCGCCAAGTTAAGTGATCTACATAGTTACAGGACCAATATAAATGGAAGTCAGATCATAGATTCTGCATTCACAGCAACAGTGGGGAGTCCATCTCCTACCTAGAAAAGTATCTGAATACCACCCACCACTCTGCTTTGTGTATGACTGTCCTTTACCCTAATGCAAGTCAGGCCTACCACGTTGGATCTGGCTCCTGCTTTATTTGAGTGTGTTCTTCAGTCTGTACGGAATCTGTGGAGACAAAGAATATTTGGCTGCTTTTAGACAACACAAAGGACACTGAAGAACAAGAGATATAGAGATCTTATATCTGTCCAAAGATTAACAAATCAGATGGGCTGCTAAGTTTCCCTGATGCTCATACTGTTATTGTAATGAACTCCAAAAAAGTAGTTTAAAAAAAGAAAGAAAAGCAACAAATGGGATATGATTCACAAAACCCACTGAACCTAAGACACATTGCAATTTAAGAATAGGATACCACCCAACCCACGTATGACTATATGGTCACTGATTCATAATTAGAAAAGCTAGCAAGATTCTTTCCAAAGGGTGTAAAACTGATTTAACTTTATTTTTAGCTTCATGGACATGATATACTTATCCAAATAGCAAGTGTTTTCTTCTCTCATTAGATCACAGATCCTTACCTTCCTCCACAGATACTTGTACTATTTGGTCTGCTTCAACTGGCTCTAGAAGAAAATACATACAGATATTTGTATTAATTCTATATTGGTAGCCAACTTTTATTAAGCTGCTTTGTCAATGACTGTAGCCTTGGAATGACTGTTTCCACTCTATACAGAAGTCTTTAAAGCCTTTTTTTTTAGAAGAACATCTAAAACTACATCATTCTACTTCTACCACAATGCTGCAATGGAGGGTTGGGCCCTCTCCTCCGAACATAAATAAAAATTAGAATGCATTGTATTAACATAATAATACAATTATTAGCGCATAGAAACGTGATGAGCACAAGCTTCCTTGGAAATCCTGCTGGTAATTACTGAGCCATGAACATACCGTATATACTCGAGTATAAGTCGGCCTGAATATAAGTCGAGGCACCTAATTTTACCACAAAAAACTGGGAAAACTTATTGACTCGAGTATAAGCCTAGGGTGGG